>JAANYP010002000.1:0-14867 GCA_020465985.1 Centrapalus pauciflorus | reverse complement strand
CGTCCAAATTTTGATGAATTATAGTAGTGTGTTAATTTCGAGTTTGAAATACATACCATTATCTTCAATGTTATGTTCTTTAATTGTAACAGCAAGTAATGATTTCATAGTTTTTGATAGATAACGTCAACTAATTTTATGTTGCGATATGTATGAAAGGTGGATAAGGACAACTAATTGAATAGTTGTAGGTGTGTAACTTGTTATTTATTTATCTTTGTTCTGCAGATGTGCTTGGGCAAGAATCTGTAGTTATGGATACTGAAAATGATGTTGGGAGTGAGCAGAAAATCATGCTGAAGGTGTTCTGCCATTGGAAAGTGAAGGTATTTCCGTTGATATGAGCAATAAACAGATAATAGAAGAGGGTAAGCCGACAACTAGAAAATGACCATCAACAAATTATAGAAACTATTGATCATGATTCGGATGGAGACAAAGTCGTTGAAGACCACTCTAATCATGGTCTACATGAGTCAGAATCTCAACTTGTGGGGATTATCGAAGTTGATAAGAATCCAACCGGAGAGAAAAGCTCACCAATCATGTTTAGGAAAGAAGGTTAGGCTATTTAAGATCTCCATAGTGTTTTATACACTTTGTGTCCTTATGAATTAAACCTGATTAATTTCTTTTCAGATCAACTTATGGTAGATATTGGAGGTCATGAAAGTCTGGTTACAAAAGAACACTTGCCAATCACATATAAGAACTAAGAACGTGAGACACTGAGACCCTCTATGTATACTATGATTTGCTATCATTCAGATTTTATGCTATAATTAACTTAACTCATTTTTTTGTCACCAGCTCTTGTTGATGATGTAGTTTGTTAGGGATGGCAATAGAAACAAGCAAGGTAGTTTTCATCACCCTGTAAGTATGATGCATTTATAATGCTTGCATTATTCCTTACAATTAAACTGAATACTTTTACAGAGAAAAGCCAAAACACAAGTAGTTATGTAGATTGGGGGGATTATAGTTTCAAAATTATTGAATTTCATAAACTAGTTTCAGCAAACGAAAGGGAAGATGTACTTGGTGAGAGTATGAAAGGTGGATAACGTCAACTTATTTTATGTTGTGATATGTATAAACAATTAAACATGCTAAAAGAGAAGTCTGAAAATCATTGTTTGTTTATTGACTAACACGTGAACAAGATGCATATCTCCAAACTTCTGCTAGAGCCAATGGTTCTTTCATATAAGAAAGCTACAGTCTTGCAGTTGACTTTGTTGATTCAGTAAGCAATTTGGAAAGAGCTTCAAGATATGTAGAGATCAAGACAGCTTTAGTATTCTGTTTTCGTATGTTGGTTTCAATTGAAGTGGTTTAGTAATTAGGATCATCACCATATCTCTAATTGAAGTGGTTATTTTACATTTGGTTTTGAATTAGTTTGTGTATTAAGATGTTGTTGCTATACAGAATAATATGAACTTTTATCTCAAGACTGAAATATCCTTTTGAGTTGAGAATGTTGTGTTTAAAGTTTCATAGGGTATTTTGAAACAAAATGCATCTTTTTCCAAGTGCATGTGGTACAGAGGACTCTAACATCATGGGCAAATACACCCACTTACAATCTGTATGTATTGGATTCTTAGGTTTACTGCATTCCTGGCTAAGTCTAATTTCCTTAATTACTATATTTCTGTTGAGCCGCTCTTGTAGGAGTATCGTCCATCCGGGATTACATCATTGAAGTTCAATAAACTAACTCTTGGAGCTGTGGCGCCAAAGATTGAAGGTATCATCTACATACATGGAGTCAACTATTCACTGCATGGCTTTTGTGTAGTGTAGTTAATGTCTCATGAAGTTTTTAAAGGCATGGCTTTTGTGTAGTTTGTTATACAGTAGCATTTTATAGGATAAATAAGAACTTGCTTGTTAGAACTAATGTCTAATACTCTATTTACATTGTGAAGCAACTTTATTTAAAGTATTTATATTCTTTAATGATGTGTTGCTTGTACTATACTTATCATGCTAACTGTCATATTTATTCACCATAAATTGGTGGATTCATCCTCAAAGCCAACAGCTATGATAAAACTTTTATTTATTTATATACTTTAATCGAGTATTTAATTCTGGTTGATAGTAGCTTACGATGTTTGTATGTTGCTTATTAATATGTATATTTAGGATGTATGGAAACAAGGGCATCATCAGGATTAGCGCGCTTTCTTCGATGAACACTGGAAGGCTTTGTTTGGGGGGACTTCTCAACCGAGTGTTGGTACATCCTGTGTGACGATAGCAGTCTAAGTGGATCAGCATTTTGGTTTAAGTAATACTGCAAAGCATTGAATATTAACGAGTATTTGATATAAGTGTTTATACATGTTTGATAGTTATTGATTGTATGGTTGAACTTGATGTAGTGAATTACAGGAAGTTCAAACATATAGATCAAAGATAAAATCAAACGTAAGTTAAAAACATAAGTTTCAAATATTGGTTAAGTATGTGAAAGTCGAATTTAGGTTAAATTCGAATTCACTAAGTTATTGGGATTCGAATCTAGGATAGATTCGAATTTGAGTCATAAGGCAAATTCGAGAATGTCAAGGGGACAAACTCGAAAGGGCCTTGGGCCTGATTCGAGTTTGGCCCATGGCAAACTCGAATGGTCTTCTATAATCAGGGATAGACTCGAATTATTAGCAGACTTTTGCAGATTTCGTGTGAGTGATTAGCAAAAGGCGATTTCGAGTTTATCGGCTTTGTGAGTGTTCTTTCGGAGAGAATCATCTAGTAGGTGCGTTCGTGTTTGTCTGTACAGCTTGTTGATAGTCTCCGTGTTCCGTGTGAGAGTTGTTTCCGTCAACCCGTTAACGAGGATTCCGCACTCGTTGACGGTCTCGCGTCTAGATAGATCCGTAGTGTGTAGACCTTACAAGTGGTATCAGAGACAAAGGGGTGTTCTTCGTGTTCATCCTAGGTTTCTTGACGCTTTTGGACGGTTATTCTCTTAAGTGTTTGTGTTTTTCGTGTTTTTTCGAGCTTATCAAATTGGGATCCGGGAAATACTTCGGTGTTTTTCACGTTTTTGATCGAAGTCAATATTTTTCTTTGTAAAAATATTGATTTAATCTAAAAAATGTTAAAAAATCCAAGTATTAGCCGTTTTTCGAGTTTGCGGCGCTCGAATCTGTTAGGAGTAATTAGGGTTTTCATTAGTGTCGAGTCTAACCAAAAATCCGTTCCTTTCGAGTTTGCTTTCGAGTGTTTCGAGTCTAAGGTTTTCGAGTTTGTGTAAGGTCTACACACTACAGATCTATCTAGACGCGAGACCGTTAACGAGTGCGAAATCCTCGTTAACGGGTTGACGGAAACAACTCTCACACGAAACACGGAGACTATCAACAAGCTGTACGAACGACGACGGACGCACCTACTAATTGATTCTCTCCAAAACAACACTAAAAACACTGATAAACTCGAAATCGCCTTTTGCTTAATCTCTCTCGAATTCTGCAAAAAGTCCCTTAATGATTCGAGTCTATTTCTAATTATAGAGGCTTATTCGAGTTTGCCATGGGCCAAACTCGAATCAGGCCCAAGGCCCATTCGAGTTTGTCCCCTTGACACTCACGAAACTACCTTATGATGTACATTCGAATTTACTCTTTCACAAATTTAACTTAGTATTGAAACTTAAGTTTTTAACTTATGTTTGATTTTATCTTTGATCTTTAAGTTTGAACTTCCTGTAATTCATTACATCAAGTTCAACCATACAATCAATAACTATCAAACATATATAAATACTTATATCAAATACTCGTTAATATCTAATACTTTGAATATTACTTGAACCACAATGTTAGATCACTTAGACTGCTATCGTCACACAAGGTGTACCAACAGACTCCCCTTGACGATAGCATCTAACAATTTACACATTTGATTAAGTACTTTATTTATTTATTTAAATCGCTGCCAGCATACAGACCTTTCTTGATACACACTTTAACTACATTTTCATATTTCCTAGCCTCACCATCCATATGAGTGTCGCTTGAGATTCTATGAGCATGAAGTATTTGAAGGTCATCTTTAGAAAGATTTACAAGGTGAAGGGGATCGTAGACTCTAAGAATCACTTTTTCTTCAAAATCTTCCATCACAGCTTCTCCCGTCTCACTTTCCACATACCACCAGTTTAGGTTTTTCATGACGTCCAGTGGCATTGGCTTGAGTGGAACCTTTCTCAGACATCTAACTGGTCTGTATTGTATTTTCATCCATGGATGCCCAGTCAGAGGATCAATTCGAGAATGGTTCGTTACTCGTTTACCTACCCTCGGATTGAGTCGTTCGAACTTCCTTGACCTTCCTTTTTTTATGATCTTTGCTATTTTTTCAGCGTAAGGGTCGTTGCCGATGTTGATTAACTCCTTCCATGCTAATGCCTTTATTTCGATCTTTGGCAAGGAGTTGAACACTTTCAGAGTTCTTCTACGATACTGGAGACCATCCTTTCTTTTAATGATGAATAGCTGCAATTCCCGATCAAAGAACCAGCTCAATATACTTCCTGAAAGTTCTCCAGTACCCGGCACACGTATCTTCCTTTTTAGCTTCAACTCTCTTTTTTCTGCCCTAAACCATAGGTTTCTTTTCTCTTCATTGGTAAGTTCTCTGGCAGGTTCTTCACTTGTTGATTCAACATTTAAAGCAGCATGTACCACTTCCATGTCAATCATCTGATCTCCTTCCGTTATGTAAGTATCTGTGATGGGGTTTTGCTGAACAATGATCTCCTTTGCTTCATCATCTTCATCAGCACAAACTTCATCATCAGATTTCCAATCTATTACATCTTCGGGAACAAATTCTCCTTCTTCTAACTCCTCCATTTGATCCTCAAAGTCAAAGCCAAGGTCCATAGGGTCGTTATCGAGATCCATTAGGGCTTCGATCATTTCATTTATCTTTGACTCTGTGGCTTTTGATGAACTGACCTCTCCTTCTACAGCTCCCGATTGACTTGGCTCCCCCTGAGTCTCAGCATCTTGAGCAGCAGTATAATCTACTGGCTCACTATGTCTTTGTGTGCTGGGATCATTGCCATCATTATTTTCATCCCTGGGCAGCTCTATTTGATCACGGCAGCTTGTCTCCCCCTGAGCCTTTAGATTTTGCATTAATTGCTCAATCAGGGAGCGCATCGATCGTATTTCAGCCGATTGATCAGTAATAAAGGTTTTCAACTCCAAGTTTTCTTCCTGAATTTTGCCCACAACTTTCTTCAGCTCGGCATTCTCGATATCTATGTTGCCATTATGCTTCTGAATTTCGGCGAGAGCCGTTGTCAGACCAAATATTTGAATTTGTTGGAAGTCTACTCTTCTCTTCAGCTCAGAAACTCTTTTATTCTCCATGAAGGTGGATGAGGTTGATGGAATGGATTGTATTGGGGTTGGAATGATTGGTGATGGAATGTACGGTTCAACAGGTGGTGGTGATGGTGGAATGGTAGATTGAGTAGGTGGAGGTTGAGATATTTCTGGCTGTGCAGCAGAAGCTGAGGTAGCTCCCTGCATAAAACGATGACGTTTAGCCCTTTGCCTTGTCAATAATGGAGCAAATTCTTCTTCCTCAAAATCAGAGTCATCAGACTCCCTTGATGCTCGTCTCCTCGTGTCTTCTTCATTGATTACCACTAACCTTGATCCATAAGTCCGTATTTGTATGGTGGTTCTTCATTCACAGGCTCTGGAACTTCAACTTCAATCTCTTCCATGTCTTCAGACTCAGAAGCTGAGATCGCTTCTCCTTCTGGCACTGAATGATACTCATCAATTTGCCTAAGGATGTCATCTTCTCCTTCCGGAGGCTCTAACAATTCTCCAACTAACTCTGCTGTAATTTCTTCATTGGCATTTGGACCAGCTTCCCAAATCTCATGCAGTGTTTGACATAACTGATCAGATGTCGGAATAGATACTGTTGGTGTACTTGAAGGTCCAGCCTCTTGTGGCTCTTGAACTTCACTAGTGGAAGGCCTATCTGCCTGTACTTGACTCGCTGATGGCCTTTGGCGTCTCCTCTGTTGTTGAGGCCTTTGGAGTTGTTGCTGCTGTTGCGGTGGCTGTCTCTGTGGAACTTCAACTGCCCCTGCCCAGTTGGCATCTTGAGGGGCCACAAAATTCGGATCGATTATAGCACCAAACAAAGGTGTCTCTATCGGGACAGCTAACCTTCCTCGGTGAGAGGAGCAATCGGCAAAAATTCTCTTATCTATTACCGCAACGCTCTGAATCTCGTTCAGCTGCGGCAGATTTGGCAAAAAGTGTCGGATGAGCATCATTACAAAACGAGGATAAAGCAGAAATCTTTGCTGCTCCGGAGCCGTCATCTGATGAACGAACTCTGAGAAGAACATTTCTGAAAAACTGAACTTCTGATTATAGACCAATGCGATTATCCCTGATTGGATCTTCGATACGATATAATCAAATCCCACTTTCTTCGCCGCGAAGCATACCATGAAAACGTGGGCCAGATATCGCCATTGCCCAATGAGCCCACTCTTCATATAGGATGTCTTAGTAACATCCAAACTATTTCCCATCCTTACAAAGGCAGCCTGCCTAATACTTAATGGGAAATCTATAGGCCCATTCTCTTGCTCTTGAGTTCCCAGCTGCAGAACTTGGTGTAGTATATCAGCAGAAAATACCAACGGCTGTCCAACTATCCTTGTCCTTAGAACTGTCGGAGTGACAGTGCAATCGACTTGCAGATGTTCATAAAATTGGCGCACATAAGGAATCACAATTTGGATGTTATGAGACAGTGCATATGAAATTCTGGACTCCACTAAGAAATCCACCATTTGGCGGAAACCCTGCGCTTCAGGGATAGCATGGTCAAGAGAAATGACCATATTATGCTTCGGAACAAAAACTCTATCCGCCATGTCTGCACAATATATCAAACAAATTATTAGAATTATTAAAAATGAATAAACTTGCTTAAATTCAAATTTGTTTTATTTTGAACTTATATAAGGACAAAATCCAACACATATGAATTTCTACAAGTTTAATTAAAATTTAAATTGAATAATTCAAATAAAATGACAAAGTCGAACATCAAATTCGAAAGACCATATATTCGAGTTTGATGAACCATTCGAGTTTAATGACCTTCTCGAGTTTACTGACAAACTCGAGACTGGTCATGAACAGATTCGAATGAGTCGGCCAACAACATCACAAAAATCCATGATTTTAACCATTTTAGACTCAGAAAATCTCATGTATTAGTCCTACTAGGTTCTAATCAATGATATTTGTAATTAATTTGACTTTTTACCGGTTCAAAGTTTGTAATTTTGAAAAACAAACTTTCTATCACTAAAACTTCAAATTCTAATGATTTTGGCTTAAATGGAGTATAATACTACTTAAATCTTGTACAAAACACTTGATTATACCTAGATCTATGAGTAGTATCGAACCCACACGGACAGAAACTCGACACAGAGTTGATTTCTTGAAAACGGCAAACTCGAGTGATTAGATTCGAAATCGCCTGATTAAACTCGAGAGAATAGATTCGAACACAGTTGAATTAATGACCATCACTGTTGACCTACTTATACTACCAACATTCAAATCTAATGCCTCTTTCGACTCTACTGACAGATTCGAGCACATCCATATTCGAGTTTAGGTTAAACTCGAAATAACTCCTGAAACTTTGAAAATTTCGAAAATTTTGAAATAAATTCAACTTTTTCAACCTTTTCAACCTTATTGTGTAATAGAATAAACTATGCCAAATCTTTTATCCTAAGCACAAGATCTCATATGGCAACTGGCCATGGTAACCCAACGGGTTAAACGATTCATCAAGCGCACGGGAAGAAATTTGAGCTTGAATAATAAGGGGATTGGCTTTGATAAGTCCAAGGTGAAATGTTATAACTGTCAGGGATTAGGACACTTCGCCATAGAATGTCAGAGACCGAAGGTAGATAATTACCAAGGGCAGAATCAGTCGCATGGACAGTTTCAGAGCCAGTCTCAACAGAGATATCTTCCGAGTTCATCATCTGGTCAAGCCAACATAGCTGGTCTGTTATCAAACGTCACATCCGACAGACAGCTGGATGGTACTTATGACTGGAGCTCACATCCGGAAACTAATGCTAGAGCCTTTATGGCTGAAGTCACTGAGAGTGGATGTGAAGGGGAAAAACAGAACACAAGGGACAGAGTCAACACGAAAGCAGTCCAATGTGGGTGGAGAAGTCGAATGATCAGACACTTCTGGAGTTTGCGGCTAAAATGGCCAACGTCGACTCAGATTACACAAAGGTAAGTCTGAATTACTCTCTTTTCCAAGAATTATGTGTTTTATGTGTTACTTCTAACGACAGGTTGAATCTAGTATTAGAATCACATAAAAACATATCTGCTCAAAATGAATCTTTAAAATCTGATAATGCTAGCTTGAATGACATTAAGCAAGATCTTAGGGATAAACTTAAGGCTGATGCTCAAGATGTAATAGTTCTGAAAGACAAGCTGAGTGAGCAGTGCATTAGATTAGAACTGATGTATGAGCATGTAGAGGCTTTGACCAAAGATCTTAAGACCAAGGAAGTAGAGCTAGCTGAAACTAAGGTGAAGGTAGCAGAGGCTAATAGTAAGCTAGAAAAGTTTAGGAACTCAAGTCTGAACCTAGGGAAAGTTTTAAATGCTCAACGCCAATATAAAAAGCCTGTAGGTCTAGGATTTCATGAGATTCCTCCACCTTTTAATGCCAACTATGTGCCTCAACCTCAGGAGAAAACTGAGAAATCAGAATACTTAGAGGAAACACCTCCACCTGTGTCTGAGCCTGGAAAAGAAAATACACCTAAGGTGACTGATACAAACGTCAAGATTAAGAAAGTCAAATTTCTGTCTTCCTCTAGTGAAACACCTGCAGGAAAACAAAAAATTGATTTTAATGATCAGGATGATGAACCAGTCACAATAGATGCACAAAAAGAACCAGACACTAGTGACACACTCAAGTCAAAGGGCTCACACAAGAAGTCTATTGACAAGATGTCATGCTTTAGATGTCACGAGAGGGGGCATGTCGCTTCTAACCGTCCTTATAGGAAAGTTGACACTACACCTAAGACAGGGAAGCAAGAACAACCTAAACCTTCAACAAGTGTGGCGAGCACTAGTAGTTCTCAGAGTACCGAGAAAACTGTGCAGGCTACACCAAAACAGGTTGTGAAACAAATACTGGTAAAAGGTAGACCAAATGAAGTGGTTAGGACTATTTCCCCGAATAGGGTCCCTAATCAATCTAGGTCAGGACCTCAACAAGTCTATAGGAGTACAACACCTAGAAGAGCGTACACTCCAGTTAGGTCACATACTCCTGTTAGACATCACACACCGGTTAGAGCTCAGGGATATCAATCTGAAATGCAATATAATCGGAATTATTCAAGAGCTCCACAACAAATGCCTACTCAAAGGCAAAGAGTGAATTTACATCACTCGACACCACAACAAACTCCTGTTCAACGACCCATGTCACCTGAAAGGCGAGATGGGTATTTGAAAGAGTTTAAATATGTGGACGAGAATGGTATAACCAAGTCAGTTATGGCTTGGGTTCCCCGTGATAACTAACCTATTTTCTTTTATGTGCAGGAGATAACCACAGGTCCAAACAACAAATGGTTCGTCGATAGTGGATGCTCTAGGCACAAGACAGGGGAAAGAAGTCTACTTACAGACTTCAAGGGAGGGAATCGGGGATTTGTATCATTCGCGGGATTCAAGGGTGGAACCATCACTGGTACTGGAGAAGTCACTAATGGGACGATTACATTGGATCAAGTTTATCACGTTGATAAACTGGTTCATAATCTCATTAGTGTATCTCAAATCTGTGACAAGAAGAATTCAGTGTTGTTCACTGACACTGAAGCGTTAGTGCTAAAACCGGGATTCAAGATACCTGAAGAGTGGATATTGATGAGGGCTCCAAGGAAGAACGACTTGTATATGCTCGACATGAACAAGCCTGAATCTTCGATGGGTCCAATCTGTTTATTATCTAAAGCTTCGGAGACTGAATCAGTTTTATGGCACAGACGCATGGCACACTTGCACCTAAGAAAAATTAACTATATTACCAAAAATGGGTTGGTGCAAGGTGTTCCTATGAAGAGCTTTCAGTTCGAGGACAAGTGTCTACCTTGCAAGAAGGGCAAACAACATAAGAAGGCACACAAGTCCAAGACTCAGAATTCCATAACCTCTACATTCGATTTGTTGCATATGGATCTCTTCGGACCAATCAACAAAAGGAGTATAGGAGGTAGTTGGTACTGTTTAGTTATCACTGACGATTACTCACGATTTTCTTGGGTTTTCTTTCTAGGTACAAATGACGAGATGGCTTCCAAGCTCATCGGGTTCTTAGACCAAGTGGAGAATTCCTATGGAACACGGGTTAAAAGGCTTCGTAGTGATAATGGAACTGAGTTTAAAAACACTGTAATTGGTGTATATTGCCTCTCAAAGGGCATAGTGCATCAATTTAGTGCACCGTATGAGCCTCAACAAAATGGGGTGGCCGAACGAAAGAACAGGACATTGATTGAGGCAGCTAGGACTATGCTTTCAGATTCAAAGCTTCCTACCATGTTTTGGGGGGAGGCAGTGAATACCGCATGTCATATTTTAAACCGGGTCCTAACTGTCAAATCTTTGAACAAAACCTGTTATGAAATTTTGAATAAGCGGCCACCTAATTTAACTGGCTTCGAACCGTTTGGGGTACCATGAACTTTATTGCGAACAAAACATCAACCTAAGTTTGGTGAAAAGGCTGATGAAGGATACTTCCTAGGTTATGTGTCGAACTCACCAAACAAACAGGTTTTTAACAAAACAAATGGTACAGTAGAGATTGTGTATAACATTGAAGTCACAAGTTATACACATGAACCCTAAACAGGTCCGGAATGGATATTTGACTATGATAAATTGTTTGAGTCATTTAACATTCCTTTGGATGAAAATGCAGGTACGATCGAAAAGGACATGGCGACGCTGAACCTGAATGACAAAGGTCATACCTTTCCGAGGACTACATTTCAATCCACATCTGAGCCTACTTTGACTGAAATGGATCTCCAGAAGTCACTGATCCAGAAGCACCTTCAACTGAGAATCAAACTCAGACAACAAATTCCAACTCTGAGGAAACTGTCCACGAGGAGAAAAATGTGGAATTTGAGGATGTTCCCCCATTAGGTGAAATAGGATCTAACTTAGGAGATAATCTGAGAGTTGACGAGATAGAGACATCTAGGATCAACAAGAACCATCCTGTAGAAAGCATCATAGGAAATCCTAATGAGGGTGTGAGGACTAGGAGTAGTTTAAATAACAACACTGTGTTGTTGTCGATGATAAATGACACCGAGGCCTATCATACCTGCCTCTATTCTTGTTTTATCTCGCAAGTAGAGCCGAAAAATGTGCAAATGGCACTAAAGGAAAACTCCTGGGTTGAAGCGATGCAGGAAGAACTCTCTCAGTTTAGGAAACTAGAAGTGTGGGAGTTAGTTCCATTACCTCGAGGGGAAATTGCAATAGGAACCAAATGGGTTTTTAAGTGCAAAAGAGACGATCGGGGTATAGTCACTCGCAACAAGGCTAGGTTAGTTGTAAAGGGTTTCAATCAAGAGGATGAAATCGATTACAATGAGGTGTTCGCACCAGTAGCAAGGTTGGAAGCAATTAGGTTGTTTCTAGCTTTTGCTTCCTTCAAGGGATTTAAGGTATATCAACTAGATGTTAAGAGTGCTTTCCTCTATGGGAAAGTGAAGGAACTGGTGTATGTAGAACAACCGCCCAGGTTTACAGATCCGAAATATCCAGACAGAGTATATCGAGTAGATAAGGCTCTGTATGGATTGCATCAAGCACCAAGGGCGTGGTACGAGACTTTATCCAACCATCTATTAGAGAACGGGTTTGAAAGGGGTAGGATAGATAGTACGTTGTTCGTTAAGCGAAAGGGAGAACACTTCATCTTGGTACAAATGTTGATGATATCATCTTTGGATCATCAGACGAACAAATGTGCAAGGATTTTGAAAAGGTGATGAAGTCAAATTCGAGATGAGTGCAATGGGTGAGTAGAATTTCTTTTTGGGGTTGCAAGTTGACCAGAAGAAGGAAGGAATGTTTATCCATCAGACGAAGTATGTCTATGACTTATTAGAACGCTTCGGGATGGAGGGGACGAAACTGACAGCTCATTTCAGCACGCCGATTCAAGTGAATCACAATCTCGGACCGGGTACTGAAAGTGATACCGATGTGGATCCGACGTTATATCGGGCCATGATTGGTTCACTTATGTATTTAACTGCTTCAAGACCTGACATTATGTTTGCTGTGTGTATTTGTGCTAGGTTTCAAGCTAATCCGAAAGAGATGCACATGAAAGTTGTGAAGCGGATTCTACGATACCTCAAGTCGAAACCGAAGCTGGGACTTTGGTATCACGCAGAGGGAGATCTAGAGTTGGAGGCGTTCACGGATTCAGACTACGGAGGATGCAGCTTGACGCGCAAGTCAACAACTGGAGGTTGTCAATTCCTTGAAGGGAGACTCGTTTCCTGGCAATGCAAGAAACAGACGTCGGTAGCCGTGTCAACGTGCGAGGCCGAGTATGTTGCTGCTGGTAGTTGCTGCTCACAGGTTCTGTGGATACAACAACAATTGCGGGATTACAATTTGGCTTACACTCAAACTCCTATTAGGATAGATAACCAGTCTACTATCGCAATTACTAATAATCCAGTTAAACACAGTAAAACAAAGCACATAGACATAAGACATCATTTTATACGTGATTGTGCTGAAAAGAACTTAATCAAGTTGGTAAAAGTGGCAACGGACGATAATAATGCTGATTTATTTACCAAAGCCTTTGATAAGTCACGGTTTGAATATTTGATTCAACTAAATGGAATGCGCAACCCAGAGTAAATTGACCTTAGTAGAATTTTTATTTACGTTTATAGCTGTAGTTTTTCTTTCTTTTTATAGTAAGTTTGCTAAATTAGGATAGTTTCTATTTTTAGTAAGTTAGTAGTTTATATTATTTTCTTGCTATTCCTTATGAAAAACAAAAACAAAAAAAAAAGAGAGAAAACCATAAAAAATTCAAAAAAAAGAGAATATCAGAAAACGAGTTAAGTCTTAGATGCATAGGTTCAAAGTGACGAAAATTAGCATAGTCGTTACAAACTCTAAGTGTTTAGGCTTTCACATATAATGCACCTTAAAATTCTAAGTGTTGTACATTGTCTAGTTAGATGTGTTGGTAGGCATAATACATATACGGAGTCTCAAGGCTAATAAAATATTCAAGAAAAAGTCAAACGTGTCACTAACTTAGATGTATGACCAATCGGTCTTAATTTTTATGTACAAGACATACAAACTTTGATTATAAATGAGGTATGCAAACTTTCTGGGGATGTATAGCAACATCAAATACATCTTAAAATGGAAAGCATAGAAAAATCATACAGAATTGAGAGTCAAAAACATGTAACTCTGTTGTACGTAAGTACAGACCTGTTGCCTCTGTTTTGATTCGGGTTAGCAAGATAAGTCGCTTTGTTGTACGTCGGTACAGACCTGTCACCGCTGTCTTGCTAGCTTTAAAAATAAACCTTAAGTCAAACTAAGACACTTTGTTGTATGTAAATACAGATCTGTGTCCGATGTTTGTCTTTTAAAGAAAGTTTGCAAATACCAAAAAGTTAGAATCATTGTCTGTATGCCTTGATCATAAAAGTATGTCTATGTCTGAGTCACGTAAGATAATTTCATGATAAATAAAAATGCCAAGGGATATTCCGAAATGTAGCATGTTTAAAGGGGTAAATACCAACAATCGGCTAAACGGGTATGTCACGCCAAACAATCAAAGGAATCAAAAATTCCTAAGTGTGAAAGTTTAAGTACTGAAAGTGAGTATCTGACACCGCTATCTGATTGAACCTTTCTTTGACTATGCTCATCAAAAATAATTTGTTAAGTGTTTAGCATAGGTTGTAAATTTTAATAAGTGTAGTTTAAGTCTAAGTTAAATTTTTTGTTCAAAATTTTAAAATTTTATTTTTACTTTTACTTATTTTTATTTTATTTTATGTTATTTTATTTTATTTTATTTTTAATTTACTTAGGAAAAAGGTCAAAAAATTACTGAGGGTGCATTCATAGTTGAATAAAATAAATATTGCGTGAAAATCTTGTGCTTAGGGTAAAAGATTTGGCATAGTTTATTCCGTTACACAATAAGGTTGAAAAAGTTGAATTTATTTCAAAATTTTCAAAATTTTCAAAGTTTCAGGGGTTAATTCGAGTTTGGGTTAAACTCGAATATGGATGGCCTCGAATCTGTCAGTAGATTCGAAAGAGGCATTAGACTCGAAGGTTGGTGGTATAAATAGGTCAACAGTGATGGTCATTATTCCAACTGTTCTCGAATCTATACTCTCGAGTTTATTGAAGCGATTTCGAATCTAACTCTCGAGTTTGCCGTTTTCAAGAAATCAACTATTTGTCGAGTTTCTGTCCGTGTGGGTTCGATACCACTCATAGATCTAGGTATAATCAAGTGATTTGTACAATATTTAAGTAGTATTATACTCCATTTAAGCCAAAATCATTAGATTTTGAAGTTTTATTGGTAGAAAGTTGGTTTTTCAAAATTACAAACTTTTAACCGGTAAAAAGTCAAATTAATTACAAATATAACATTGATTAGAACCTAGTAGGACTAAAAGA
>JAANYP010001999.1:600000-757491 GCA_020465985.1 Centrapalus pauciflorus | reverse complement strand
CGTTGAAAGAATTCGATGTCATTATTGGCATGGACTGGTTAACAAATAACGAGGCTACAATCATCTGCAATCGGCGAATCATCAGAATTAAGTCTTCAGACGGCCGAGTATTGGAAATCAAAGGCGAAAAGTGGAAAGGTGCACATTGTTTCATATCAGTTGACAAAGCGTATAAGTATCTATCTAAGGGTCACGAATCTTATTTATGCTACGTCTCTTCTGAATCTAACTCTGAAAAGAAAACCCTAGCTGACATTCCTATCGTCTGTGAGTTTCCAGACGTCTTTCCCGATGATATTTCTGGAGTGCCACCAGAACGTCAAGTCGAATTCGGCATTGACTTAGTTCCTGGTGCGGCTCCCATTGCAAAAGCTCCTTACAGACTTGCACCTGCAGAAATGCAGGAAATGTCAAAACAGTTGCAAGAGCTGTTAGAGAAGGGTTTTATCCGACCGAGTTCATCTCCATGGGGTGCACCTGTCTTATTCGTTAAGAAGAAAGACGGAACTTTTCGAATGTGCATCGATTATCGGGAGTTGAACAAAGTCACAATAAAGAATAAGTATCCGCTGCCCAGAATCGATGATCTATTTGATCAACTACAAGGAGCCAGCTACTTCTCGAAAATCGATCTTCGTTCTGGGTATCATCAATTAAAGGTCAGAGATGAGGATGTTCCCAAGACAGCTTTCCGAACAAGATACGGCCATTACGAATTTCTTGTAATGCCGTTTGGCTTGACAAACGCACCAGCGGCGTTCATGGATCTCATGAATCGCGTGTGCAGACCGATGCTGGATAAGTCAGTTATCGTATTCATAGACGATATTCTGATTTACTCCAAAACGGAGGCTGATCATGCTATTCATTTGCGGCAATTGCTAGAGTTATTAAGAAAAGAAAGACTCTACGCAAAATTCTCTAAGTGCGAATTTTGGCTCAGACAGGTATAATTTCTATTATATATGTCTTGAGCTATTTCCTAAGTATTCTTTAATTTACATCAGAACTTGAATTTCTACTTTGATTCTTATAGATTCAGTTCCTTGGCCATGTTGTTTCTGGCGAAGGGATTTCTGTTGATCCTTCTAAAGTCGAGGCCGTTCAGAAATGGCAAACGCCTCGCAATGCCTCAGAAATAAGAAGTTTCCTCGGATTGGCTGGTTACTACCGGCGATTCATAAAGGACTTCTCGAAGATTGCTGTACCTCTAACGATGCTAACACGAAAGAATACTCCTTTCGTTTGGTCTGATAAACAACAAGAGGCATTTGACATTCTGAAACAGAAGCTTATTCAAGCGCCGATCCTAGCTTTACCAGAAGGCAATGATGATTTTTTCGTTTACAGCAACGCTTCTGGTACTGGCTTAGGATGTGTTCTCATGCAAAGGGGAAAAGTAATTGCCTACGCTTCAAGGCAATTAAAGGATTACGAGAAAAGTGCACCAACTCATGATCTTGAGTTGGCTGCCGTTACCTTTGCTCTAAAAATCTGGCGTCATTATCTTTATGGGACTCGGTGTCAGCTTTACACCGATCATAAGAGTCTCAAACATCTTTTCACTCAAAAGGATCTGAATATGAAACAGCGTCGGTCCTTGGAGCTTATTAAGGACTATGATTGCGAGATCCTATATCATCCCGACAAAGCTAATGTTGTCGCGGATGCTTTGAGTAGGAAAGTCTATCCGGAAAAGTGCTGCTATGCCCTGACTCCTGTAGTATTCTCTTCTGATCTTATTGAAGACATCAGAATTGCTCAAGCTGAAGCACTGAAAGAAGAGAATATCAGTTCTAAAAATCTTAAAGGGCAATTACAATTTCTAACTCTGAACCATTTGGGACTTCACTGTCTCCAGGGAAACCGAATCTGGATTCCTAAATATGGTTCTATTCGCAGCACTCTCCTTTCTGAAGCTCACAAGTCCAAATTATCTGTTCATCCTGACAGCTCAAAGATGTATTTTGATCTGAAAGCTAATTACTGGTGGCCAGGAATGAAGAAAGACATCGGTAAATGTGTTGAAAGCTGCAGAGTCTGTCAGATGGTAAAGGCAGAACATCAGAAACCCTTTGGAGATATGCAACCACTACCAGTTCCTGAGTGGAAGTGGGAGCATATAACAATGGACTTCATCACAAAGTTGCCGAAAACCAAGAGACAGCACGACTCCATCTGGGTAGTCGTGGATCGATTAACGAAGTCAGCTCACTTCATACCGATGAAAGAGACATATTCTCTCGATAAACTGGCACAGATGTACATTACCGAGATCATCTCTCGTCATGGTGTGCCGAAATCTATTGTCTCTGATCGTGATTGTCGTTTCACTTCAAGATTTTGGAAAGCGCTGCAAGAAGGGATGAGTACTCGAATTTCTATAAGTACAGCTTATAACCCAAGTGCAGATGGCCAAAGTGAACGTACTATCTTAACTCTTGAAGATATGCTTCGTGCGTGTGTTCTTGATCTAGGTGGTAAATGGGATGACCACTTGCCTCTGGTCGAATTCTCTTACAACAACAGTTATCATTCTACGATCAAGATGGCTACTTTTGAAGCTTTATATGGAAGAAAGTGCAGAACTCCCACCTGTTGGCGCGAAACAGGTGAATCGCCTATAGCGGGTCCTGTCCTTCTACAGTTGACTCATGAAAAGATTCAACTCGTCAGAAGGAATATTCTTGAAGCTCAAAGCAGTCAGAAGTCTTACTATGACAATCGACACAGATTTATCAGTTTTACGGTTAACGATTGGGTGATGTTGAAAGTATCCCCAATGAAGAATGTGGTGAGATTTATAAAGAGAAACAAGCTAGCTCCAAGATTCATCGGTCCGTTCAAGATTGTGGAAAAGATAGGAAATCAATCTTATCGTCTTGAACTGCCAGCGGACTTATCTGGAATATATCCTGTATTCCATGTTAGTCACTTGAGAAAGAGCTTAGCAGAAGAAAGAGAAGTTTAAATACCACACGTTAACTTGCAGATTGATGAGAAGCTTCGCGTGGTTGAAGAGCCAGAACGTATTCTGGACTCGAAGACCAAAAAACTTCGTAATAAAGAAATACAGATGGTGCTCGTCCAGTGGAAACATCACAAAGGTTCGCATCAGTCTTGGGAATCTGAAGATGTTATGAAAGCTACTTATCCCAGTCTGTTCGAACGTAGCTAACTTCGAGGACGAAGTTTATGCGTGGTGGAGCCCATTCTGTAACAACCCAACTTTTGATCCAGTCATAATTTCTGTACTTTGAGAAAATAATGTAATTTTATTACGTTAATTATTTTGTTTAATTTTATTGAGTATGAAAATATTTAATTAAATTTTATATATGATTAAAAATGATTAGAATAAAAAGAGATGTAAAATACAAAAGTAGAAGTGGGTTAAATTCAAATGAAGTATATAAACACAAATAAATGATCATTTAAGATCATTAACACAATTACTCTCTCTCTCTCTCTACTCTCTCTCTCTCTAACACCATACGGATACACCAAAAATCCATCAAGAGTGTTCATAAATCTTGCAATTAATTGAAAGATTTGAACAAGAAGGAGTCACAAACACCATCAATCAATCGGATTTTTCAAGAGATTAAGGTAAAATTTACTTAGTTTCTATGTTTTTATAAGTTTAGATCGGTTTCTATTAAAAACCGAAACCAAGAATTAAAATATGAAAAATTTATGTTGCATGTGAAAATTTGTGATAGATAACAATGAATTTAAGTTAATAGTAGTCATTCAAAAAAAAATTTTAGGATGGATCCTTCAAATTAAATTAGAAATCGGAATTTTGATGAAAATAGTGTTCTTGACAAAAAGTGTAACCGTGTGTGTTGTGTGTGTTTTCATGATACCGAAACCCAAAAGGTGGGTTACCGAAACCATAAGGTTTCGGTAAAACCACATTACCGAAACATATATGTATGTGTTGAGGTTGTATACTGAAACTAAGGGTACTGAGACTATTACAGAAACCAATACCGAAACCCATGCATGACTACCGAAACTTTAAGGTTTCGGTAACATTAAAAGTAATACAGAAACCTTGAGGAAGATACCGAAACTCACATGAGATCACAAAGAGTACCGAAACCTTAAAGGTTTCGGTAATACCACACTACCGAGACCAGTTTGTATACCGAAACTTTTATATGATACCGAAACCATGCAATTAAATACCGAAACCCACATGATTTCGGTAAAAATCCAGACTACCGAGACCCACAAGTATGTACCGAAACTATTATTGTTTCGGTAGATACCGAAACCACCCCATGAAATACCGAGACCCAAAGTTACCGAAATCAAATAGAAGAGATCGAAACCCATGCATTCGGTAAACCCACTAGCGAAACTATCTTGAGTCTTTGTTTTAGTATCTATATTTTATTTTTTTCACCAAATGCATGCATGTGTGTGTAAGTAATGTGTATAATAAGAATAAAGTTATGCATGCATATGTGTGTGGTAAGTGATGGAAAGAAACAGCACACACACACACACACATACACACACACATACATACATACATACATACATATATATATATATATATATATATATATATATATATATATATATATATATATATATATATATATATATATATATATATATATATATATATATATATATATATATATATATATGTGACCATTTATATAATTTGATGTCAAAACACATTATGATTTATAAAGATTAAAATAAATAAATCTTTAGTTAAAATTTTAAAAGGAGATATAATGATATAAATATGACAAAAGTCACACATGTCCATGAAAATGGACATAAAAGTTTATAAGTTATCAGAATCAGATCAATTAAAGTTTAAAAGCTAACGTTCTTGCAAATGATAAATTTTGGGCAGGTTCAGTTAAATTCTGAACACAGATTTAAAGAATTAAGGAGATTGACAGGGGGTCAAAGACTTGAAAAGAAAAGCCAGAGCTCTAATTAAAGATAAAATCCTGAGATAACCCAGGTGGTAGATTTTTATAAATCTGCTTGATAAAGACCCCAGATCTGTGAGTTATAGATATTCAGATTTAACATGTTGACTTTCCGGTTGAGATATATTGTTGATGTTAGATTTATTGACATTCATTGTGTCAGCTGGATTGAGACCTGTGCACACCATGGTTCGGTGTTGCCCAGTGGATCATGATAGCTATTTGATTATCATTTCATATTGCATTTAAGACTTCTTCAGATATTGCTTTATGATTCATTGCTATCATGACTTCTATGACTTAAGCTTTCACTATTGATCAGACACTTGATAGATTTATTCAGCTTGATTAGCCTTGATGGTCTACTGTTCTAGACCTGGCTATTTCACCAGTTCTTATGGACTTGGTAATGACCTCCGATGTTCCGCCATATTGACTTACTGGTAGCTAGCCCAGTATGTGGCTGATCCCCACGATTTAAGCGTGAGTGTGGCCTGGACATCATCCGATTCTATGAATTCTATATCTCAATTATGAGGGCTGTAGCGGCAGCCAAGACATATCACGCTAGACTAAAGATCCGCTTGACCATGCATGTTGATTTGAAAATCTATATACTCACTAAGCATTGCTTACAGTTGCTACTTTACAATTTTTACAGGAAGAGATAAAGGAAAGTCACCTGCTGGGCCTAGTACTTAGGTCATTCAAGATCCAAGTTTTGAAGCTTTCATAGACCACTACTAATGAACCCTTCGGTACTGATTGGAAGATGACAATTGTGGTGGTTTTGGGTAGACTTGATATGATTTTATGATGTAATGTATTAGATTAGATGGTACCCTTTATAAGTTTAATTTGAAAATTGTAATCTATATTAAACTTAATTCTAATATGTATGTATTTGTAATTTATAATTCCGCAATTAATTACCCTATCTTAGTATGATTGATATCGTATTGCATGAATTGGGACCTAGACTCTGAGGACTAACCCGGAAGGGGAGGTCTTCACATGTTGCGCTACCAATGCATTGAACCTTACCTTGCACCAATCCTTCCTCCTCAAATATGCTCCAAATACATTTATATATATCAGAATAACAACAAACTTTTTGAGACGGCTTTTTCATTTTCTGAGACTACATTTGTCGTCGCAAAAAGTCCATTTTCTTGCGGTGACCATCAATCTTTTCATTTTCATTCTTACCATTTATATAACATTCCTATCTTCGTCCCAGTCGTAACATCAACAAAATATCTCCCGTCGAGAGCATTAATTCACTCCTCCTTATCTATACTTTGGTTGAGTATAACATGGATGACGCGTGAAAAATACACCTCAGGTTTTAATAACTAAATGAACCCAAAGTATAAATTACATAACTGGCAGTGTACCAATCGTGCGCAATATAGCTTTAAGAATCACCCAGGATTTATCGAACTCAGGGAATGGAATAAAGAAAGGAGACTCCAATACTACAACCTAAACCAATATTTAGCTATTTCGGACTTTTTGAGGAAATTATCAACTAGAGACACTAATTAAAATCAATTATCTGAATAACTGATGCAAACTAAGTAACACAAGAATAAAAAGTTAAACTAATATTTTTGGATATTTCAGATTAAAATAAAAACTAATTCTAGCAAACAAGAATTAAACTAAACAACTAAAGCAAGCAAGTAACGACAACTAAATTATATGAACCAAACTAATTAAAGCAAAATCAAATCAAACTAACTTAAGCGAGTAAAGAACGATGATAAATTTTACGAAACTCTTATATTACGAAAGCGTCACCCACTTGGAATTAGAAAACTACGATTAATTGGCGATGGCTTGAATTGAGTGACTAAAGACAAATCGGTTGATAACCAATTCTAAATTCAATTAAGCCCGGATTTTGGTTTAATTTACCGATTATTTAATTACTTCAAGTTAGAATATTTAATCTTGATAACCACGTGATGAATACAAAGCAACTCGTTGAAACTCCAATATTAACCAATAAATCTTATAATCGCAACACAATGCCTAAAGATAATCGATTAACATCGAAATCCAACAAATTGACTTTGTCACTTTAAAAATTAAACTTTATGATTTGTCAACCCTATTATCGCAACACAATGCATAAGAACCAACAAACGCATAAAATTCTAGATTAACAATCAACTATCAAATCATTATCGCAACACGATGCCTAGAAGAGATAATTGACTATTAATTTTTCATTTAAAGCATCTTTCTTTTTAAAACGCAGATTTAATTAACACTTTATTATCGCAAAACAATGCTAAAAGATTAATAAATATCTGATTTTTAACAAGAAAATATGAAATAATCAAGAATCCAATAAATATAAACCAAAATCCATCAATCAATCCAACAATTTACCAATTAATACAGAGAATCCATCATCCCAAGCGGGTGAACAAGAAAACTACTCACTAATCATATTAAAAACCGTAATTAAACTCAAAGAAATAATAACCATTACGAAATCAGGAGGTTTAAAGAACGAATGTACCAAATCCGTAACAATCCGTGCGAAAGTAAATTCCAAAACTTGAACCGAATGCTTGTAAATCCAGGAAATCCGATAACTTTCACTAAACTATGATTAATTACTTTAAAAAGCTACGAAAAACTCTGAAACTCGTCTCCAAAACCGTGGATAATATCGTGCCGAAAGCTTGTGAATTCAAGAAAATCGAAAACCTCTACTAATCTATGATTAACTCTTGTGAAAATTGAAGAAAAACGCAAGTAAAAGCTCTAAAAATCTTCTCTGAAACTCCCCAAAATCGATACCCTTCGGCTGCTGCAAACTAGGGTATAAAAAAACGAATTTCGTGGGCTGGGCTTCTTATGCGGCCGTGTAGGGTTAAGTCACGCGGCCGCGTAGCTGTGTTGACTGGTCTTACACCACCTGGCTACATGGTCTTGTAAAAATCTGTTTACGCGGCCGCGTGAAAGAAAGCTACACGATCGCGTAGGGCACTTTTCAGCAAATCTCCGAATTTGATCAGGGAAGCTAAGTGGACTTCAATTCCTCATTCTTTTCGCCTCGATTTCCGTTCCAATGTCGATTTAACGGCTTCTGACCTGCGAAACATAAATATTAATAAAATCAGTATCGTTTTCGCACATTTCGGTCTGAATACCACCAAATATGCAAGGGAAATGATACAAAATATATGTATAAATATGCACATATCAAAATACCCCACACTTGAGCTTTGGTTGTCCCCACGCAAACCGCAACATAAAATGTTTTCAACCAGACCTCAATTCAATATATACTCTTTAGAAACATGCAAGACTCAATAGCATTAAAGATCCATAAACTATGAATTTGAAGCCAAAGCAAGAAACTGATGCAGCGTAGAAAATAGAAATATAGATTATTCTGTTGATTCAAAGAATTCCAGAACAATCTCTACTAAAAGTTTGTTGATTCTGTGAATACCAAACGATTAGGCTTCAAACAACCGATTTTGAACTCAGAAATTTGGAAAAGAGAGAAATTTTCTTAATTCATAAATTGTCTTCATACATAAGTTCAACACACTTTAAAAAGAAACAGGAAACTTAAAACGGGTCAAATAACCCAGCGGGTCGACCCAAGAAACAAAAATAAAAAACCCAAATAACCGATAAAATTCATAAAAAGGCCCGTAACTCTCATTCCGGGTCGAATTTGGGCCGAACGGTTGGGCAAACTGCCTTTGGCTATTTGTCACTGCGTGGAGCTCGAGCCAACGGTCGTTTGGACACCTGATTCGCCCCAAACGGAGACCCGAGTCAAAACTTAGGGCCGTTTTCGTTTAGCCCCTTTTATTACGGGCTCTATCTTGGGCCTCCAGAAACATAATGGCCCGATCCTCTATACTTGGGCCTGCATCAGAAACAATGAGACCACAAGATGCAAAAAGAATAGAATGACAATGCCAACAACTTCCCACCTAATTACACGACTCAGCACCTCATAGTTTTCACTCATCACTCAAGTGTATAAGCTCGTGTGTTTTCACAAATTTCGCTCAATGCCAGATATGTTAAAAGAATGTGAGCATATGCTTGAGAGTAAATCACACCGCCATCACTCAATGTTTGAAAATAAAGCACATAAAGGTCTTAATAAGCTGTAACGAGGCTAGGCTAAGGGCATGGGAAATGTATGGACAAAGTGGACTAAAAGAATGGGATCCAAGATAAAGCAGCAAGGAATAGAAGCGAGTAACCAACATGAGACCAAATAAATCACTGAGAATACTACCTAAATAATCTGGCTTGATTTACCACATCTAAAAGCAGCTCAGAATGACAAAAATTCATTTCACGTTCTTATTTCCAATACCTTCTCTCTCTCTCTCTCTCTCTCTCTCTCTCTCTCTCTCTCTTTTTTCCTTTCTTTCATTTTTTTTTCTCTCTTTTTTTTATAGCGCTGAATTTCCAAACACCGACTATATGCAATCTGTACTAAAAAAGAACTCTCTTAACCACACTAGCATTGTCGCGGTACAACACTAGAAAAGTCAGGAAGAACACAAAAGCAGAGAATTACACATGATTCGAATGCTATCAAAACAAGGCATAATCGTCAAGGCCCACAGAGGATAAACAAACTAACAAACGAATGATCCTAGATAAAATCCCTAAAGCTTGCTACTGAATCACGATCCCAATTCCGGTCAAACGAAAGACAAAAGGATCATTTGGCTGATAGTGTGGGTTGTCACCGAAATGAAAGGCCAAGGCTCAAAAGGGGGAAATCTATGGGAAATAATGCAGGTAAGGATGTCACTGGGAAAGGCATTTCCTAACTTTGCCTTTATATAAGTGCTAGATTCTCAAACGATGTGATCTTGGCATGCATTTATCAAACAAGTTCTACCGTAATCTAGATAACACCGACAAATTCACACCAAAAGAAATAATGAGCATTAGATATGAATGCTAGATAGGCTCAAATTCTCACGAAACGAATTTACAGGGTTGTTTGTGCTTAATCATGGAATTTCAGCCAAGAAGCATGACATGCACATCAAACATCCTGATACCACAAAATAATCTCAAAGTCATTTGCTCAGCTTCGCATGCATAGAAAATAGAACAATACTGCAAAAGAGTCCAAAATGCAAAAATAGAGAATAACTTTTGAAAATCGGCCCAATTTTTAACAAAAATGCCATGAATTGTTCATAAGAACATGCAAAGCTCAAAATCGACATTTTTATACCCCCACCCCACACTTAAATCTGACAGTGTCCTCACTGTCATAAACCATGCAAATCTAACAGAGAGTAAATTAGAACTAGAGAAACTCCCCTGATAATGAAGAAAGCATTTAGGCGGCTCTGAACGATGAAGCTGAACTTACTGCCAGCAAGCATCTCTACCAGTGTCCCACCTTAAACACATTCAAGCACAAAGAAACCATACATCAGCAACCACATGAGAGTATATAACGATGAACCCTACTAAAAAATATAATAGAAAGTGTTGAGTACATATGAACATAAAACCAATTTTAACCTATGAAAATCACTGCTGGCGGGCTGGAGTAGATGAAGAGGATGAATGCTGGGAGGAGCGTCGATGACAAAATATCCGTGGTGCGGGAGCACGAGGCGCAAGTATACGGTCAGCATCCAAAACAGTAGTTGTGACACCAGAAGAGATGAAAGAGGTGGTGGATGGGATCTGAACTGTTGGTGGGTCAACAGAGGTAGGCGAGTGGTGAGAAGGGGTGGGTGAAGAATGGTGGAGCACCTGCTCCTGATGTGTAGTGGTGGGCATAGCTGTAGAAACATGTGGAGCAACGACCGGAGCAGGAGGAAGGCTATATGTAGGCGGCGGCGGTGGTCGGATGCCCATGGTAGTCATGATGGTATGTATAGCTTGATGGAGAAGGAGCTGCTCGGAAGCGTAAGCATATGAAGCGACAGGATCAGAAAAGGTAAAACCCGTTGGAAGCATAGGGGAGGCTGATGGGTCGAAAGTTGAGGATGAGTGGGCGGACGTGCCAGGTATGTCAGTCTGGTGGGTGGGTGTAGGTGGTCGATCATGGCGCTGAGGTGAGGGCTCTGGATCAGTCTCAAAATCTGTGTCAAGGTCGGGATGTGGTAGAAGGATGTGATCCCGATCATCTAGTAAACTCATGTTCCGGAGCGTCTGAAGTGTGATCGGTGTAACCCCCTCAGTGAATACACATGTAAGCTGAGCCTCTCGATCAGGAGTCAGAACACCTAACTGACGGGCAATATTGGTAATATAAGATCCGCCCATGATAGCACTCGATATACGAACCCCAGAGGCATGCCTGAGAAAATGTGCTAATAGATAGGCGACCTGAACCGGACGCTCCTCCCTAAAAAATAACTGCATCCCGGCTAAGTCATTTTGCGAAACGATACTAGCACCAACCCCTCGGCCAAATAGTGTCTCTGCTAAGATACGCCAAAACAATCGAAGAACAGGGTCTCTAAATGCGGAGGACCTAGAAGAGTTGGTGAACTCTCCGTCTGCGATCATGTCCCATAGCTGTGTGTGATCAAAATCAGCAGGAGGTGCGCTGACAGCAGAATCAAAGGCTGGGCGCTCAGCTTTGGCCTCTGTGTATAAACCTGTCATGACAGCGAACTGCCGTAACGAAAAGTGATGTGCCACGCCACCCAGACGAAAAGATATCATCCGTGGACGACCATACTCAAAACAGGTCTCATCGAGAGCTACGGTACTCAAAAACTCAATGCATAACTCCATATAGATCGGCTCATGGATGGCAAGTAACCTTTCAAATGCTGGTGGGTGATCAACGTCATCGGGGCCATGCCGCATGATGAAGCGTAGTCGATCGGCTATTCCGACTGAAGTCATGTCTGCCCAATTGATAGAACTGGATGTGGAATATCGTTTGTGCCTGATGCGCTGAAATTCGTGTTCTTGGTCCGGCGTGTCAAACATAATGTAACATCCTCAAATTTAATTTATTGTATTTTGGTTAATTAAGTGGAAAAAAAATGTATTTAAGTTGAAATTTGAGCGATTATTATGTATTTTGGATATTTAGAAAGTTTGTTGCTATTTTAAGAACATTGAACTCAGAATCATTGTTATGGAATATTAAGAAATTAAAAGTTATTAATGATAATTTTAAGAGTAAATCAGTATTTTATGGAACCGGTTAGGTCGAGGGGTGAAATGTGCAAAAATGATGAAAAGTGGAATAAAAAGGGCTAAAACCATTCATTTCCATAAATTCTCTCTCTCTCTCTAGTTTCTCTCTCTAAGTATTTTCTCTCTACACCTCTCTAAGATATCTCACAAACCGACCGTCCGATTATCAAGAATTATACGTCATCGGAAGGATATCGAGGAGTACTACAACAATCTGCAAACGGATTTCTGATTTCGTACGAATTGAGGTAAGAATCGACCCTTTTAAGTTTGTTGTTTCAGTTTTGAAGAACTAGAATTTCAAATCTGTCATTTTATGTAAATTGGAGCTTGTTTTGCTTGAAATATTGCAAGAATATGATAGTATATGCATAATAGAATCGAATCTAGGCATCATACTTGATAATATCGGTGATTTGAGGCTTAGAAATGTATATTTTTAAGTTGTAAGATGAACAGACTCGAATATGCCAAGAACAGAGTCGAAATGCAAGAACAAACTCGATTTTGGTACTAGATTCGAGTGTGTAACACTAGATTCGAAGGGTATGGGTTCGAATCTATCCCCTAAACTCGAAATGGTTCGAATCTAACTATGGGGGTTCGAATCTGTCATCAGATTCTAAGGTGGTTCGAATCTAACCCCCTTAAATTCGAGTTTAATGCCAAAAATTAAGAATCCTACTCTCTAAACTCGAGTATTTTGAATGAAACTTATAAACAACACATAAATGACAAAGGGTTATACAAAGGACAATGTATGAACATGAGATAAGCTCAAACTTAATTATGATATGAATTTAGACATGGACCCGAAATGGGGAAAAATATTGCAAAACTTACGAAACTTGGTTTTATGATTTAAACGGTTTTTGATTCGTGATATTGTTATAATTTATATAACAGGTCCCTTGTGGTGTTGTTTAACCCACAGTGGGGTACTTGGTGGATCCGGTTGAAAGCCCGAGGAGAAATAAAATTGGTTAACATTTAATTACGCACCCACTGTGAGTACATATGATTTCGCATGTTTATATCTGCTTTATGATTGCTATTGCCTGCTGAGACATGTTGCTTCATTTTTCGTTTGGAATTCTACTAACTTGCGTAGATTTAGATGCACATTCTTATTTGATGCATGTCTGTTTGTTTGTTGTGCATCTAACGATGGACCGGTGGGTCGCATCTTTTACTCCGATGTTACTGCTCTATATGACGCTGGAGCTGATCCTCCAGGTCCGGTAGGCAGTATGTCATCCCCGATGTTAGGTCTGTCTCAGATGGTTGGGTTTCATGCCGAGCTTTGGGCTCGTAAGAGCGACGACTCATGTGTGTCGTACTTTGTGTACGTGGAGAGTGCACGACGTGTGTCGTCGGTGCTACTCTTGTGGGCATCATAAGGATTTATAAAATGTGTAAATCTGTGTATTCACTAAGCATTCGCTTACCCCTCAGTTGATTTTATTTTTACAGGAAAGGGTAAATCAGCTGCCGGACCTTCTAGTTAGGTCTTTTGGTGAAGATTCGGAAGATTTGGAACTATTTAATCGGTAATCATGCTTTGGGACAATGTTATATTATATTCTGGATGTTGTAATAATTGTATTGGGTATGTAGACTTAGATATGGTACCTTGTAGCACCGTAGGGTGTTTGACACTGTTGCACTACTTTAATTATGTGTTTTAATGCTTCCGCACTTAATTTAGGTTATCAGATCATTATGTTATTGCATGTTGATGATTAATCCTGGGAGTATTGTAAATGGTGGTTGTTGTGGCAAGGGTGTCACACATAAGCCATGGATGTCTGGCAGGGGGTGCCGCGACTGCATCAGGCTCGAGATCGGGACCTGGTGCTGGGGGAGGAGGTGGTGGTGGTACAGGCACGGGAGCAATCCTCTTTTGTCGCTTGGGTGGCATGATATGCGAGAAAGTGTCTGAAGCAGTGGATTAGCACCAACGAATCATAAAGAGTGCAATAAAATAAAACAAATAGATAAAAATAAAAATAATAAAAACTAAAGCAAGGACCATAAGGGAGTTAAAAGAAATAAAAAATTAAATAAATAAATAAATAAAAGAAAAACTAAACAAATAAATTAACTGGATTTTGTCTCTTTTTTTTAAATAAAAGAAAAAAAAATAAAAATAAATAAATAAATAAATAGATAAAGAAAGAGATAAAATAAATAAGACGAAAAACTGAGATTGAACTAAGAAATAAACTAAACAAAAACTGAATAACAGCCTCGAACTCAACATTTACTGAGAGCAGTAGATTGGTCAACAAACAGATCGGGCCACGCAATAACAAGTAAAACTTGGGCAGGAATAACATATGTGTGCAGATCCGTAGACATCTCAAGCAACAACCAGACAACGATGACATAGGGCATACCAATCAAGCAGCCAAAATACGCCAAAACATGTATTAAGTGCAACACGTGCATGTGCATCCTTAGCGTGTGCCATCAAGCAAGAAACACTAACCAGACCACTTAAATGGTGATAAGAACCTAAACAAAGATAGACGTCACACGCTTGTCCAGTCAAATACCCCAGACGAATGCAAAGATGGTCCTTACAGCTGCACTTAATGTGCTGAATTATTCAGCCAGATTCAAATGTTAACCAGAAACACGCAAACAAAACTGATTATGGCACAATTAATCTCAAGTTTGGAGGACATCAGCATGTGATTATATCAACAAAGAGATTGAACCAACCATGTCGTGAAGTTTCTGTCTAAAACGAAGCAACAATTCATGCTATTAAAAGTGACATGAAACCAGATCAAGCACAACAAATTCAACCGGTAGCAACTAGCATACCAAGACAAAGCGAGCTGAACAGGTTCAAGACGAGACAAGTAATAAATTACCACACTTTAACTTTGCCTGACAGCACCATTTTTTATTCAAGTAGGAAGAAGTCAAATTAATCAGGATATTAAAGCCATGAAGGCACCACTCAGACCCCACACTTGAATTGATGCAAATAAATGCAACCATGTATTTTAATAAGCATGAGCAAAAATACCAGAAATACTTTAAGTCAAGATTCATGCAGACAAACAGCTTCATACCTTAACCATACAGATTTAAATGCAAGCTTGGCAGCTTGTGTCAATGTGCATCAGTGGCTTCAATAAAGGCTATAATACTTTTTTTTTTAGCAAATGCAAAAATATCCCATATCCACCCAAAATTCATGAGACGGGATCCAAAAGATTAGATAGATTCATGGGATATGGATCAGCTCAGGAACTCACAAATGTCCCAGACACTCATAACACACTCATAACAGAATGGTGATGCAGCAAATCAAATAGAGATGCAATTGCCAAATCTGGACAAGGGAAATGCAATCCAAGAGTATGGGACTGTAACGCGAACTATGCTAGCAGAAACATTGAACAAAAATTCCTAGAGTTGGGACACACACTATCCAATACTCCCAAAGCAAGACTGAACCAAACACAATTAAGTCAACGCTAAATACTTCAAGGAGATCAGTATGATGGTCTCACGGTGCTAAATCAAACAATGCAGTTCCCCACCAGAGTGGTTGTGGGCCTGCAGGTTGAACCCCTTTTTCTGCCAGCTCACAAACTATGGGCAATGATCACACAAGAAATATCCAAACTAACTAGCCAAGCAGGAAAAACAAACACTTTTGCAATGCATTTAGGGTTCGGAGCGTTGGAATAGTAGTGAAGTGTGTGTAGTGTCATGAAGCTCGAAAAGAACCTGCCCAAATGCCCATAGCTTGCACGGATTAACCCTGTTCTGATTAAGCCAACAAAGTTTCCAATCGCAGCAAGGTCAATCAGTTCAAGTGCAAAATTAGCAATGAATTTAACAATTAGATCTAAGTAGCAAACCAAGCGCACATCAGATTGCAAGAATAACACAACTCAAGGCGATACCCTTTGCTTATTCGAACACAATACGTAAAGAATGAGGCTTTAAAAGAACACCAACATAGAGAGTTCAAAACGAACTGCAGTAATCAAATTCAGAAGCAAATAACAGAGAAATTCGAATTGGTCTATGTGGTGTGAAGAGAATAGTTCCTGAACTGCATCTGGTACGTTACCCACAAACAATAATCCCTAATCTCATGGCAAAATCAACATTTGTACCAGTAAGTGAATGAATCAAAGAAGAACCAGAAAGAAAACCACCAAAACAGAGTGAATCAAAGAAAGACTGAGATTTTGAGAGAACCAATCTGCCTATGAATTCACAAATGTAGAATCCTAATAGATGAAAGTAGATGAATCAAATACCGACACTAATAGATGAATCAACTGAAGTTCCAGAAGTACCCAAAAAAAAATATACTGAAATTGAACACAAGTGTAAAAGCAGCGATACCTGTCATCGATATACTGAAAAAAAAATATACTGAAATTAACATTTAATTACGCACCCACTGTGAGTACATATGATTTCGCATGTTTATATCTGCTTTATGATTGCTATTGCCTGCTGAGACATGTTGCTTCATTTTTCGTTTGGAATTCTACTAACTTGCGTAGATTTAGATGCACATTCTTATTTGATGCATGTCCGTTCGTTTGTTGTGCATCTAACGATGGACCGGTGGGTCGCATCTGTTACTCCGATGTTACTGCTCTATATGACGCTGGAGCTGATCCCTCCAGGTCCGGTAGGCAGTATGTCATCCCCGATGTTATGTCTGTCTCAAATGGTTGGGTTTCATGCCGAGCTTTGGGCTCGTAAGAGCGACGGCTCATGTGTGTCGTACTTTGTGTACGTGGAGAGTGCACGACGTGTGTCGTCGGAGCTACTCTTGTGGGCATCATAAGGATTTATAAAATGTGTAAATCTGTGTATTCACTAAGCATTCGCTTACCCCTCAGTTGATTTTATTTTTACAGGAAAGGGTAAATCAGCTGCCGGACCTTCTAGTTAGGTCTTTTGGTGAAGATTCGGAAGATTTGGAACTATTTAATCGGTAATCATGCTTTGGGACAATGTTATATTATATTCTGGATGTTGTAATAATTGTATTGGGTATGTAGACTTAGATATGGTACCTTGTAGCACCGTAGGGTGTTTGACACTGTTGCACTACTTTAATTATGTGTTTTAATGCTTCCGCACTTAATTTAGGTTATCAGATCATTATGTTATTGCATGTTGATGATTAATCCTGGGAGTATTGTAAATGGTGGTTGTTGTGGCAAGGGTGTCACACGAGATGGTATCAGAGCAGTTGTTTGAGATTCAAGTGTCCGTGAGGTCTTGATCTCAAACATTAGGTAATGATATGTAGTGGTTTAAGTAATGATCTGAACTAAGATAGGTTATGATCTAGTAATTATAAGAGATTGACTATCATACGTGACAAATGAATGGTGTCTTTAAATTTATGACATGTTGCTAAACAAATTATATGTTTATATTACAGAACATGTCTGGAGGAGGAATGACACCTGAAGAAGCCAGAGAGATGATGCTAGCCTTGATGGCTGAACAGAACAAAATGATTCAGGATCAGTTTCGGGCTCGAGATGAGGCCGATGCTAAGAGAAGAGAAGATAAAAGAAAGAACAAAGAAAAAGAAAGGGAGGGAAATAATGAGGAACAAGATGACAACACTGGGTCATCTAATAAGCCCAGGGGTTGTCGGTTTAAGGATTTTAAAGGAAACGGGGCGGTGGAGTTTAACAGTTTAGGGGATGCTGTTGCCGCACTTGAATGGATAACAGCTACTGAAAGAACATTTCGAATCAGCGATTGTGCTGAGAAGGATATGGTTCGGTATGCAACTGCTATGTTCACAAATGATGCAATCATGTGGTGGAACGCAATGGTGAATGCGTTGACATTGGAGAAGGTTTCGGTTATGACTTGGGCTGAGTTCAAGGACCTATTCACTCAGCAGTACTGTCCGGTTGATGAGCGCCGGAGGTTGGAAGCAAAGTTTATGGCACTGGTACAGGGGACTAAGACGGTGTCCCAATATGCTGTAGAATTCACGAGGCTGAGCCTGTTTGCGCCTCATCAGGTGGACACTGAAGAAAGAAAAGTGACCAGATTCAAGGCGGGTCTAGATATTGAGATAAGGAGAGTTATGAGCAACGTCCGCTACCCTACATTTGCTGGCTTACTTGAGGCTGCCAGAAATGTAGAGCAGATTTTGATTATGTCGGGCTATTCGATTGGGTCCGCTGCTGCTTCCACCAACCCAACACAGCCGTCACCGCCGAAGCGCCAGCGCGAGGGAGGATATTCTGGTTCTTCCCGGTCTTCACAGTACTCACCTCAGCAGTCGTATCGTTGACCGTCTGGTTCTTCCGATCGTGGTCGTGCTCGTGCCTACTCCATCAACACCGAGCCGCGATATTGTAATAGGTGTCACTTGGAACACTTCGGCAAGTGCACCAATGGACGTGCTTGTTTCTGTTGTGGTGAGTTGGGCCATTTTCAGAGTGAGTGCCCAAGGAAGGGAGATGCTTGCCATAAGTGTGGTGTATGGGGACACTACAGTAGGAATTGCAGAAGGAACGATCCAGCTGCTGCTGCTCCATCTACAACACGATCTTCGGGAGGTTCAAGCGGTGGTTCAGTTAACCGAGGTCGGGGTCAGTCTCAAAGGGCACCTGCTCGTGCTTTTCAGATAACTGCAGAGGAGGCAAGGGAAAATCCGGAGGTCGTTACAGGTACGTTCATAGTTAATTCTATGCCAGCACGAGTTTTATTTGATTCGGGTGCCAATAGATCGTTTGTTTCTACTCTGTTTGCACAAAAACTTGCCATGCCACTATCTAGATTATCTGCTGTTCTTGATATAGAAACTGCTAGCAACACTCTAGTAAAAGTAGATCACGTATACCGTAACTGCACGTTAGTGATTGAAGATGTAGTCTTCAATTTGGATCTGATACCGATAGAATTCAGTGAGTTTGACGTCATAGTCGGAATGGACTGGTTGATTGAGAATGAAGCCCATATAGTGTGTAAGAGCCGAATGATAAAGATAACTACTCCGGAGGGGCGTGAGATTTGCATTTACGGGGATAGGAGAAGTGGGGATCTGTGCTTACTGACCATTGCAAAAGCTCGAAAGCTTGTTGCAAAGGGGTGTGACGCCTACCTGGCATATGCTATTGATGCCAAGGCCGAGAAGAGAACGTTGGCCGACGTGCCTGTTGTTTCACAGTTTCCGGATGTGTTTCCGGAAGACTTGTCTGGAGTACCGCCTGAGAGACAAGTAGAATTTAAAATTGACTTGATCCCTGGAGCTGCGCCGGTAGCTCGTTCTCCTAATCGTCTTGCCCCAACCGAGATGAAAGAGATGATGACACAACTTCAAGAGTTGTTGGACAAGGGCTTCATTCGGCCGAGTTCATCGCCGTGGGGAGCCCCGGTACTGTTTGTAAAGAAGAAGGATGGCACGATGAGGATGTGCATAGATTACCGGGAGCTGAATAAGTTGACTATTAAGAACAAGTATCCTCTGCCGAGGATAGACGACTTGTTTGATCAGTTACACGGGGCTAGTGTATTTTCTAAGATTGATCTGAGATCAGGATATCATCAATTGAAAGTAAGAGAAGAAGATGTACCGAAGACAGCTTTCAGAACTCGGTATGGGCATTACGAGTTTCTGGTCATGCCTTTCGGATTAACTAACGCCCCAGCTGTCTTTATGGACTTATGAATAGGGTTTGTAGACCGATGTTGGATAAGTCGGTGATAGTGTTTATTGATGATATACTGGTGTACTCTAGGTCTGAGGCTGAGCATGCTGAACATCTCAGGGAACTGTTAGAGTTGTTGAGGAAAGAAAAGTTGTACGCCAAATTTTCAAAGTGCGAGTTTTGGCTGCAACAGATACAGTTTCTAGGGCATGTGATTTCGGGGGCTGGGATTTCGGTAGATCCGGCTAAAGTTGAAGCGATAAAGAACTGGGAGCCGCCTCAATCAGCTACCGAAGTTAGAAGTTTTCTTGGACTGGCAGGGTATTATTGGAGATTTATTAAGGATTTCTCGAAAATTGCAGTTCCTCTAACTGCATTAACCAAGAAGAATGCACCGTTTATATGGGAAACTGTGCAACAGGAGGCCTTTGAGGTTCTGAAGAAAGCGTTAAGCGAGGCTCCGATACTTGCCTTACCTGAAGGCAATGATGACTTTGTAGTTTATACTGATGCTTCGAGGTTAGGGTTAGGCGCTGTACTGATGCAGCGTGGGAAGGTTATAGCGTATGCTTCAAGACAGTTCAAGCAACATGAGAAGAATTATTCGACTCATGATCTGGAGTTGACCGCAGTAACATTTGCTTTGAAATTATGGAGGCACTACCTGTACGGTACTAAGTGTCAACTTTACACGGACCATAAGAGCTTGAAGTATATTTTTAGCCAGAAGGAACTTAATATGAGACGACGTAGGTCTATGGAGCTTATTAAAGACTACGATTGTGAGATACTTTATCATCCCGGAAAGGCTAATGTAGTAGCCGATGCCTTGAGCCGGAAAGCTTATGCTAAGGATTGCTGCTATATGATGACGTCCACTATACTAAGTTCCACGATCATTAACGATGTCAAAGCTGCCCAACTAGAAGCTTTGAAAGAAGAAAATGTCAGTGCTGAGGATATTAGAGTACAGATTAAGAATATGGAAACTAGCGAGTCTGGATTAAAAGGTGTATACGGAAGGATTTGGGTGCCGAAGTATGGTGGTATGAGAAATGTTATCATTGAAGAAGCGCATGAATCTAAATTTTCTGTACATCCCGGGAGCACAAAGATGTACAACGACTTAAAGGCAGACTTTTGGTGGCCGGGATTGAAGAAAGACATAGGGCAGTATGTAGAAAGATGCCAAACTTGTCGGTTAGTAAAGGCCGAACATCAACAACCGTATGGCAGTCTGCAACCGTTTCCTATTCCGGAATGGAAGTGGGAGCACATTACAATGGATTTTGTTACAAAGCTGCCCAAAACTAGGCGTCAACACGATGCAGTTTGGGTAATCGTGGATCGGTTAACTAAGTCGGCTCACTTCATACCGATTCGTGAAAGTTATTCGCTGGAGAAGTTAGCTCAGATTTATATGAACAAGATTGTTTCTAGGCATGGAGTGCCTAAGTCCATAGTGTCGGATCGAGATAGCCGATTTACTTCAAACTTCTGGTCGGCACTACAAGAAGGGTTAGGGACGAGAATAGCAATGAGTACAGCCTATCGTCCGCAAACCGATGGCCAGAGCGAACAAACAATTCTCACGTTGGAAGATATGATGAGATCACGTATACTGGATCTCGGTGGCAATTGGGATGATCATTTGCCACTAATAGAGTTCTCGTACAATAACAGCTACCACGCGACAATAAAGAAGGCACCGTTCGAGGCACTGTATGGAAGGAAATGTAGGGCTCCTACATGTTGGAGAGAAACGGGTGAAACACCAATCGCTGGGCCGGCCTTGCTTCAAGAAACAAATGAGAAAATACAGTTGATCAGGCAGAACATGAAAGCAGCCCAGGACCGACAGAAGAGTTATTATGACAGAAGGCACAAACCGATCAACTTTGAAATGAATGATTGGGTTTATCTGAAAGTATCACCCATGAGGGGTGTTACTCGTTTCGTGAAGAGGGGCAAGTTGGCTCCGAGATTTGTGGGGCCCTTTAAGATAGTAGAAAAAGTTGGAAATCAATCGTATTGCCTAGAGTTGCCTGAAGAGATGTCAGGCATACATCCAGTATTTCACGTTGGGAATCTCCGAAAATCATTTAACACTGGAAATGAGGATTGGGCAGACCACACAGAGCTGCAAGTTGATGAAAGGCTTCGATATGTGGAGGAGCCGGAATGTGTATTGGATACTAAGATGAAGAAGTTGAGGAGCAAAGAGATAGAAATGGTGCTTATACGTAGGAAGCATCATAAGGGAGCAAATCATACATGGGAAGCTAAGTCAGAAATGTTAAGAAAGTATCCGAAATTGTTTGAATCCGAGTAACTTCGAGGACGAAGTTGAGCGTGGTGGAGCCCATGCTGTAACATCCTCGGATTTAATTTATTGTATTTTGGTTAATTAAGTGGAAACAAAATATATATTTAAGTTGAAATTTGAGCGATTATTATGTATTTTGGATATTTAGAAAGTTTGTTGCTATTTTAAGAAAATTGAACTCAGAATCATTGTTATAGAATATAAAGAAATTAAAAGTTATTAATGATAATTTTAAGAGTAAATCAGTATTTTATGGAACCGGTTAGGTCGAGGGGTGAAATGTGCAAAAATGATGAAAAGTGGAATAAAAAGGGCTAAAACCATTCATTTCCATAAGTTCTCTCTCTCTCTCTCTCTCTCTAGTTTCTCTCTCTAAGTATTTTCTCTCTACATCTCTCTAAGATATCTCACAAACCGACCGTCCGATTATCAAGAATTATACGTCATCGGAAGGATATCGAGGAGTACTACAACAATCTGCAAACGGATTTCTGATTTCGTACGAATTGAGGTAAGAATCGACCCTTTTAAGTTTGTTGTTTCGGTTTTGAAGAACTAGAATTTCGAATCTGTCATTTTATGTAAATTGGAGCTTGTTTTGCTTGAAATATTGCAAGAATATGATAGTATATGCATAATAGAATCGAATCTAGGCATCATACTTGATAATATCAGTGATTTGAGGCTTAGAAATGTATATTTTTAAGTTGTAAGATGAACAGACTCGAATATGCCAAGAACAGAGTCGAAATGCAAGAACAAACTCGATTTTGGTACTAGATTCGAGTGTGTAACACTAGATTCGAAGGGTATGGGTTCGAATCTATCCCCTAAACTCGAAATGGTTCGAATCTAACTATGGCGGTTCGAATCTGTCATCAGATTCTAAGGTGGTTCGAATCTAACCCCCTTAAATTCGAGTTTAATGCCAAAAATTAAGAATCCTACTCTCTAAACTCGAGTATTTTGAATGAAACTTATAAACAACACATAAATGACAAAGGGTTATACAAAGGACAATGTATGAACATGAGATAAGCTCAAACTTAATTATGATATGAATTTAGACATGGACCCGAAATGGGGAAAAATATTGCAAAACTTACGAAACTTGGTTTTATGATTTAAACGGTTTTTGATTCGTGATATTGTTATAATTTATATAACATGTCCCTTGTGGTGTTGTTTAACCCACAGTGGAGTACTTGGTGGATCCGGTTGAAAGCCCGAGGAGAAATAAAATTGGTTAACATTTAATTACGCACCCACTGTGAGTATATATGATTTCGCATGTTTATATCTGCTTTATGATTGCTATTGCCTGCTGAGACATGTTGCTTCATTTTTCGTTTGGAATACTACTAACTTGCGTAGATTTAGATGCACATTCTTATTTGATGCATGTCCGTTCGTTTGTTGTGCATCTAACGATGGACCGGTGGGTCGCATCTGTTACTCCGATGTTACTGCTCTATATGACGCTGGAGCTGATCCCTCCAGGTCCGGTAGGCAGTATGTCATCCCCGATGTTATGTCTGTCTCAGATGGTTGGGTTTCATGCCGAGCTTTGGGCTCGTAAGAGCGACGGCTCATGTGTGTCGTACTTTGTGTACGTGGAGAGTGCACGACGTTTGTCGTCGGTGCTACTCTTGTGGGCATCATAAGGATTTATAAAATGTGTAAATCTGTGTATTCACTAAGCATTCGCTTACCCCTCAGTTGATTTTATTTTTACAGGAAAGGGTAAATCAGCTGCCGGACCTTCTAGTTAGGTCTTTTGGTGAAGATTCGGAAGATTTGGAACTATTTAATCGGTAATCATGCTTTGGGACAATGTTATATTATATTCTGGATGTTGTAATAATTGTATTGGGTATGTAGACTTAGATATGGTACCTTGTAGCACCGTAGGGTGTTTGACACTGTTGCACTACTTTAATTATGTGTTTTAATGATTCCGCACTAAATTTAGGTTATCAGATCATTATGTTATTGCATGTTGATGATTAATCCTGGGAGTATTGTAAATGGTGGTTGTTGTGGCAAGGGTGTCACACATAGGCCATGGATGTCTGGCAGGGGGTGCCGCGACTGCATCAGGCTCGAGATCTGGACCTGGTGCTGGGGGAGGAGGTGGTGGTGGTACAGGCACGAGAGCAATCCTCTTTTGTCGCTTGGGTGGCATGATCTGCGAGAAAGTGTCTGAAGCAGTGGATTAGCACCAACGAATCATAAAGAGTGCAATAAAATGAAACAAATAGATAAAAATAAAAGTAATAGAAACTAAAGCAAGGACCATAAGGGAGTTAAAAGAAATAAAAAATTAAATAAATAAATAAATAAAAGAAAAACTGAACAAATAAATTAACTGGATTTTGTCTCTTTTTTTTTAAATAAAAGAAAAAAAATAAAAATAAATAATTAAATAAATAGATAAAGAAAGAGATAAAATAAATAAGACGAAAAACTGAGATTGAACTAAGAAATAAACTAAACAAAAACTGAATAACAGCCTCGAACTCAACATTTACTGAGAGCAGTAGATTGGTCAACAAACAGATTGGGCCACGCAATAACAAGTAAAACTTGGGCAGGAATAACATATGTGTGCAGATCCGTAGACATCTCAAGCAACAACCAGACAACGAAGACATAGGGCATACCAATCAAGCAGCCAAAATACGCCAAAACATGTATTAAGTGCAACACGTGCATGTGCATCCTTAGCGTGTGCCATCAAGCAAGAAACACTAACCAGACCACTTAAATGGTGATAAGAACCTAAACAAAGATAGACGTCACACGCTAGTCCAGTCAAATACCCCAGACGAATGCAAAGATGGTCCTTACAGCTGCACTTAATGTGCTGAATTATTCAGCCAGATTCAAATGTTAACCAGAAACACGCAAACAAAACTGATTATGGCACAATTAATCTCAAGTTTGGAGGACATCAGCATGTGAGTATATCAACAAAGAGATTGAACCAACCAGGTCGTGAAGTTTCTGTCTAAAACGAAGCAACAATTCATGCTACTAAAAGTGACATGAAACCAGATCAAGCACAACAAATTCAACCGGTAGCAACTAGCATACCAAGACAAAGCGAGCTGAACAGGTTCAAGACGAGACAAGTAATAAATTTCCACACTTTAACTTTGCCTGACAGCACCATTTTTTATTCAAGTAGGAATAAATCAAATTAATCAGGATATTAAAGCCATGAAGGCACCACTCAGACCCCACACTTGAATTGATGCAAATAAATGCAACCATGTATTTTAATAAGCATGAGGAAAAATACCAGAAATACTTTAAGTCAAGATTCATGCAGACAAACAGCTTCATACCTTAACCATACAGAATTAAATGCAAGCTTGGCAGCTTGTGTCAATGTGCATCAGTGGCTACAATAAAGGCTATAATACTTTTTTTTTAGCAAATGCAAAAATATCCCATATCCACCCAAAATTCATGAGACGGGATCCAAAAGATTAGATAGATTCATGGGATATGGATCAGCTCAGGAACTCACAAATGTCCCAGACACTCATAACACACTCATAACAGAATGGTGATGCAGCAAATCAAATAGAGATGCAATTGCCAAATCTGGACAAGGGAAATGCAGTCCGAGAGTATGGGACTGTAACGCGAACTATGCTAGCAGAAACATTGAACAAAAATTCCTAGAGTTGGGACACACACTATCCAATACTCCAAAAGCAAGACTGAACCAAAGACAATTAAGTCAACGCTAAATACTTCAAGGAGATCAGTATGATGGTCTCACGGTGCTAAATCAAACAATGCAGTTCCCCACCAGAGTGGTTGTGGGCCTGCAGGTTGAACCCCTTTTTCATCCAGCTCACAAACTATGGGCAATGATCATACAAGAAATATCCAAACTAACTAGCCAAGCAGGAAAAACAAACACTTTTGCAATGCATTTAGGGTTCGGAGCGTTGGAACAGTAGTGAAGTGTGTGTAGTGTCATGAAGCTCGAAAAGAACCTGCCCAAATGCACATAGCTTGCACGGATTAACCCTGTTCTGATTAAGCCAACAAAGTTTCCAACCGCAGCAAGGTCAATCAGTTCAAGTGCAAAATTAGCAATGAATTTAACAATTAGATCTAAGTAGCAAACCAAGCGCACATCAGATTGCAAGAATAACACAACTCAAGGCGATACCCTTTGCTTATTCGAACACAATACGTAAATAATGAGGCTTTAAAAGAACACCAACATAGAGAGTTCAAAACGAACTGCAGTAATCAAATTCAGAAGCAAATAACAGAGAAATTCGAATTGGTCTATGTGGTGTGAAGAGAATAGTTCCTGAACTGCATCTGGTACGTTACCCACAAACAATAATCCCTAATCTCATGGCAAAATCAACATTTGTACCAGTAAGTGAATGAATCAAAGAAGAACCAGAAAGAAAACCACCAAAACAGAGTGAATCAAAGAAAGATTGAGATTTTGAGAGAACCAATCTGCCTATGAATTCACAAATGTAGAATCCTAATAGATGAAAGTAGATGAATCAAATACCGACACTAATAGATGAATCAACTGAAGTTCCAGAAGAACCCAAAAAAAAATATACTGAAACTGAACACAAGTGTAGAAGCAGCGATACCTGTCAACGATCAGCACAGAGAAAACAACACAAATCAAGCACAGGTACGCAAAAATTGAAGGTTTGCACAGAGGGGGTGTCCGCAGGTCGAGGAGAAGTGGTGTGCGGTCGATAGTGGCTGAAATCGATCGTGGTTGGTATAGAGGCTAAATCAAAATTTGGGTGGGCGGATTGTGGAGAAGACAACAGAGGTGGTCGATGGTGAGGGTGGCAAAATCGACGGTGGGTGGTGGGGGGGGGGGGGTTCGATTGAACTCGACGGTGGGTGGTGGCTGTGGCGGATTGTGGTGAGTTCGACGGTGGCTGTGGGTGAAATCGACGGAGTGTGCCTGATAGGGTTTCTAAAAACCCTTAGGATTTAAACCTTCGTGGTGGTGTATGGCTGAAACTCACGCGGTGGTGTGGCATGAACCTACACATGCCACGTAGGTTATATGTACAGATTTTAAAAGCTGATAGCTACGCGGTGGTGTAACGTGTACCTACGCGGCCGCGTAGATGCACGACAGGGACAGCAGCTACAGAGCACAATCCAACCCAATATGTGACATTAACCAAATCTCATGAACACAACTATGGGATTAACAATTAGCTTCAATCATCAAACACCTCACCCCAGACTCATTTTATTCAAAAAAAAAAAACTTGATTTTATTCAAATTAAAGCGAAGAAATTAACTAAATAAAAGAAATAGATGATGACTTATTTGACTTTAAGAGTCAAACAAGAGAAACTAAAATCATGCAATAAAAGCAATAAAAGAGGCTCACACTCTGACAAAGCATGAAATATGAAAGTGTGAGAAAGCAAAAATGAAATGTTAAAAACTACACATACAAAATGCAATTATAAAAAGCAATATGGACTAAACACACTCAAATATGTTGACTTTTAAAAAGTCAAAACTCAGAATAGTAAGCAATGTCCTACCCCACACTAGTGCGTGAATGACGTTTCGCGGGTGCGTGAAAAGATTAACCAGGCACTCATTATGCAAAATTAAGTTCCATCAACAGTTCAAGAATGGCATATTAGTTTCCAAGACACTCAATATGTAAAAGTTAGCCAAGATAGGCCCCGTGAACTCAACTAAGGATTATGCAATTACCACTACAATGCATCAAACACCTCACCCCACACTTATATTCTTGAAAACTCCGAAATAATTCAGATTAGAACAAGTGAAACAGAACACAAGAACAGAACTAAGCATGATCAAGTTGACTTTAAGAGTCAAACTGATGAAACTCAAGATATGCAATTAAGGCGATAACAACAGCTTAAGTTTCTGCATAACATGGGATATGACACTAAGGAAAAACATCAATGAGGTGCTGAAAACGGAACACACAATCTATAAATATAAAAAGGAAGAATATTCAAATTAACTCAGAAGTGCTGACTTATAAAAAGTCAAACTGAACATTAAAGACAATGACCCATCCCACACTTGATCCTCAAACTTATGGACTCAATCATGAAACATGCGATGAAAAAGAAACCAAAACAAGCAACGAACTATTGAAACATGCGATGAGCATCACACTAGAATAATCAGCAAAAATCACACATAAAAGCAAACTAAAACATGCAAATGATAATACTAATATAAGAACGGTAACAAACAAATAAGCACACAGAAACCACACAAATAAGCACACAGAAACCACACAAATAAGCACACAAAAATGAACTATATAAGGATTCTATGATGACACTAAAAGATTAACCAACTATACAAGAGTGGCTTGAGTTATGATTGAGTCTTAAGCAAGACTCGCCACAGACAATTAAGCTGATAAGTTGGCCAACCGAAGATCGGCCTCACAAACATTCAACTCAGCTGGATTGTGATATAGCTTCAACCGATGCCCGTTTACCTTAAAGTTGCCATCAACTCCAACTAATTCAACTGTCCCATATGGGAATACCTCGGCAACAGTAAACGGGCCGGTCCAACGAGAAATAAGCTTACCTGGGAACAGCCTTAGGCGTGAATTATAAAGTAGAACCTGATCACCGGCCTTAAAGTTCTTAGGCTGAATCTGCGCATCGTGCCTCTTCTTGGTCTTCTCCTTGTAAATTCGGGCACTCTCATATGCCTGATCTCGCAACTCGTCGAGCTCGTTCAACTGTAGTTTCCTGTGATCACTTGCAGATAACAAATCAAAGTTAGACCATTTAAGTGCCCAATAAGCCTTATGTTCTAATTCCATTGGCAGATGACACGCTTTGCCATATAACATCCTATAAGGGGTGCAATCTATAGGAATCTTATAAGCAGTGCGAAACGCCCAAAGCGCATCATCTAACTTATCTGACCAACCCTTGCTATGCTCTCCTGCAGTCCGCTCAAGAATCCTCTTTAAGCCCTGATTTGTAACCTCAGCTTGTCCATTGGTTTGCGGATGGTAGCCTGTAGCTAGCCGGCGAGTGACACCATACCGCTGTAGAACTTTATCGAACTGAGCATTACAGAAATGAGTACTGATGCGAGTGTCGTTAACCCGTCAAAAATACCACTAAATACCTTAGAAGCTAGGGTAAGTAGGGATCGTATCCACAGAGAGTGAGAGGTTACTTACACGTATTTGAGCGACTAGCGTTGTAAAATAATTAACTTAAAAAGATTGATTTGGTTGTAAAAAGGTGATAGCTTGATTTATAAAACTAGTTACTTGCGAAATTTGTGAAAAGAAAACTTAAGAAAACTGTTTGATTGAATTAAGTACAAGGATAACCATTCCCGGATTCCACACCTCGCTTTGCATTTAATTTATAAAAACGTGTAACATCCCTATTTTTTTTAATTATATGTAATTTACAATTAATTGGACTTAATTATTGTATTAAAGGATTGTTATGTTAATTTAAGTTATTTTGATCATTATATCAGTTAAAATATGAAAATACAAAGTTGAGGGGTGTGTTATGCAAATGGGTCAAAAATAGAAATAAAAGAGAGAAACCCTTCATTTTCACCAACATCTTCTCTCACTACACTCTCTCTCTAAAATCGGTTCTCTCTCTCTACTCTCTCTTCCTCTCGGCTCTAATCCAAGAAAACTCAAGAACTCAACAAATCCAAGTGCAAAAGTTGGAAACAAGTTGCAAATTAGGAGCTAAAACAGTTGCAACAAACGATTTAAGGTAACATTCAACCAAATTTACGAAATTTTGATATGTTTGGTTCGGTTTTTATAGAAACCGAATCATAAGATTTATGTAGCAAATGTTAATGCATGTTGGAATTTATGATGGGAATGTTTAAATCGAGCATATATGTTGTAGTGTACCAAATTTCAGAATCAGATTCGAAGTCTAAATATGATTTCTGAAATTATGTGTGTGTTTTAGTGTGTGTTCTTCGAAGTTTGAAGAAAAATGGACACAAATCGAATATTTTGGTATATAAGTGTTGTGTTCTAAATTGGAATAGTTTATTTAAGTACATATCTGCAATTTTATATACAAAAACATGTAAAATGGTCAAAAATGCAAATCTGGAAAATCTGGAAAATTTTACTAAGTATGAACTCGGTTCGGACCTATATCCGAATTCGGACCTCTCCCCAATTCGGATCGATAGTGATTTCGGACCATAGGAACTTCGGACTATACCCATTTCGGACCAACATAATTTCGGATCCACAGTGAATTCGGACACTAGCATATTTCGGATCCCGTACCCATTTCGGACCTAGTCAATTTCGGATCAAGACCAAATCCGGATCACCCATTTCGGATCCACCAAATTCGGACCAGAGACCCAAATTCGGACCATCTATAATTCGGACCATCCGAATTCGGATGTGGTCCGAATTCAGACTCATTTACACTTAATTTTAGAATTCAATTTTTAAGCAATTACTGACACAAATTCACTATTACACCTACTTTACAGATATTGTGGTGTTATCAAAACACACATTGATTCAGGATCAAGTCACAAAACCAATCACTGTGAGTTGCAGATTATCATTCGAACATTTATTGTTTTTACATTCATGTTTATACATTCAATGGCATGTTCACATTGTTCATATACTTCATTTGGCACTCATGAAATGATTTGTTGTTATGATGCACACTCGTACTTGACATGTAACACACATGTAGCTTGCGTTCATTTGAAAGTGCATCTATTTACATCATGCTTGCACTGCATGATCATTACTTCATAATCTGATGCGACCTGGACTGGGGCTGACAGCAGGCCACTGTCGGGGACTGATCATCCCACTCGTATCCCATCAGGTTCGGCACATCCCCGATCAGCATTTGAACTGCCAACCCCATGCTAGCAATGCATGGTTTACACACACATTGAGGCCTTCACTGCCTGTACACACATACATGGGGCTTACACTGCCCATGGTTAAGCATTGTTTGTAAAGAAATATTTGTTGTATGCATAATCTGTTATCTCACTAAGCATTTAGCTTACTGTTGACTCACATTGTTTACAGGCAAAGGCAAGAGTGTAGCGGGACCTTCATCTTAAGCAATCAAATTCTTATATCGGTGACCTTGAAAGCTAATTGGTACATGGATGATGTAGCTTTGGGGCTGGGAATTTGTTACTATTAAAACAATTATGATGATGTAATAGCTAGACTTAAACACTGTAGATATTTACTTTCATTGCTTTAGTGTGGATTTGCTTAACTCTGATTTAAGTACTCAAATTCAATTATTATGATACTCATTGGGTTGTTAGTCGATCCTGGAGATTACAATTATATCATTAATTTAAGAGGGCGTCACAGTTTGGTATCAGAGCATTAGTTTGAGGTTTCAAGTGTCCGCGAGGACTTGGACTCAAACTTAGGTTATGATATTAGAATGAACTTCTAAGTAATGATCTGAACTAAGATAGGATTGACATGTACACGGGGACAATTAAAGGGTAACTGTACACTTAGGACTTACAAATAAATGTTCTAAATATAAGTTGTTATATTTCAGAACATGTCAGGAGACGATATGACTCCTCAGCAAATGTTCCAGATGATGCAAGCTCTCATGGAACAAAACAATGAGCTACAATCCAAACGAATGGCTGAGCAGGCTCAGTCATTTGCTGATCAGTTAAGGGCCAGAGATGAGGCCGAGGCAAAACGAAAGGCCGATAAGCGAAAGAACAAGGGGCAACAACAGGACGACCAAGGAGAAAGGCAAGATGATACTGGGTCTTCCAACAGATCAAGGGGCTGTAGGTTTAAGGACTTCAAAAGTAACGGAGCGGTTACTTTTGATGGGACTGGAGACGCCGTTACTGCATTGGAATGGATCACCACCACGGAGAGAACTTTCAGAATCAGCGACTGCGCTGACAAAGACATGGTCCGCTTTGCAACCGCTATGTTTGCAAGGGACGCTGTTATGTGGTGGGACGCAATGACACATGTGTTGACGATGGAGGTAGTGTCACACATGTCATGGAACGAGTTTAAGGAAGTGTTTTCTCAACAGTACTGTCCAGCCGACGAGAAGCGACGTCTCGAGGCAAAGTTCCTGAATCTGACACAAGGAACGAAAACGGTTACACAATATGCCGTTGAGTTCACTCGATTGAGTCTGTTCGCACCCCATCAAGTAGACACAGAAGAGAGGAAGATAGCCCGGTTTGAGGCCGGACTAGATTATGAGATACGCCGAACCATGAGTGGGGTTCGGTATACAACATTTGCTGGATTACTCGAGGCTGCTCGGAATGTGGAGCAGATTGTCTTATTATCTGGATACGTCATCGGGTCAGCCGCCGCACCACCGACTCAACCGTCGCCGCCAAAAAGGCAGCAGGAGTCTGGATCCTCCCGATTCTCTCCCCAATCTCATCAACAATCTTCATCACCCAAGAAGGGAAGGGCCTTTTCGGCCAGTTCAGAAATGAGAGACTGCAGACGATGCAGAAAAGCGCACTCTGGGGAGTGCAAGACTCAGGACATGTATTGCTTCTGCTGTGGGCAGAAAGGCCATCACTGGGAGCATTGTCCTCGAAAAGATGATGCGTGCTATAACTGCCACAGACTTGGTCATTTCTCAAGGGACTGCCCGAAACCCCCACGAGATCAGAATGCTCCACAATCAACAGCAAGATCTTCTGTAGCTTCCACGGCTCGCAGGGATCAATCTCAAAGGGCTCCAACAAGGGCGTTCCAAATCACAGCTGAAGAAGCAAAGGATGACCCGGAGGTGGTCACTGGTACGTTTTATGTAAACTCAATTCCTGCACGTGTACTGTTTGACTTTGGAGCAAATCGTTCGTTTGTCTCCACTACATTTGCTCGTCAATTTAACATGCCAACTTCTAAACTGTAATTTGTACTTGACATAGAGACTGCTAGCAATATGTTAGTAAAAGCAGACAAAGTGTATAGGAATTGTACATTATTGGTAGAAGATGTAGTATTCAATATAGATCTGATCCCTATGGAGTTCGGGGAATTCGATATCATAGTAGGCATGGACTGGTTAGTTCACAATGAGGCCCAAATCGTTTGCAAGAAAAGAATGATCAAGATTACCACTCCCGAGGGCCGAGATATTTTCATATATGGTGACAGACACAAAGGTGACTTGTGCCTTATTTCAATCGCAAAAGCCCGAAAGCACGTTGCCAAGGGTTGTTCTGCATACTTAGCCTACGCTGTCGATGCAAAGGCTGAAACTCAATCTCCTTCCACCGTTCCCGTCGTTTCTGAATTTCCATATGTCTTTCCAGAAGATATTTCGGGATTGCCACCTGATCGTCAAGTGGAATTCCGTATCGACCTCGTTCCCGGAGCTGCTCCAATAGCAAAGGCTCCTTATCGACTAGCTCCTGCAGAAATGCAGGAAATGATGAAGCAGTTACAGGAGCTACTTGACAAAGGCTTTATCCGCCCAAGTTCATCTCCTTGGGGCGCTCCTGTTCTGTTCGTCAAGAAGAAGGATGGCACATTACGTATGTGCATCGACTACAGAGAACTCAATAAAGTCACAAACAAAAACAAATATCCATTGTCCCGGATTGATGATCTCTTCGACCAGTTACAAGCCGCAAGCTACTTCTCGAAGATTGATCTTCGTTCGGGTTACCACCAACTCAAAGTACACCCAGATGATATTCCAAAGACGGCTTTCAGAACTCGTTACGGACACTACGAGTTTCTGGTGATGCCGTTTGGTCTTACAAATGCGCCGGCTGCTTTCATGGATCTCATGAATCGAGTCTGCCGGCCAATGCTCGACAAATCGGTCATCGTGTTCATCGATGACATTCTCATCTATTCAAAAACCGAAGAGGATCATGCAGCACATCTGAGAGAATTACTAGAGTTGCTACGCAAAGAGCGACTTTATGCCAAATTCTCTAAGTGTGAATTCTGGTTGAGGCAGGTACGTCTCAACATTCCAAACAATTTCATGATCCTTATACTTAATCATAAACTCGTTGTTAGCTTGTACTTACTCAATATTCAATTCAGATCCAATTCTTGGGGCACGTGATATCTGGTGCTGGGATTGCTGTTGATCCTACAAAGATCGAGGCTATCCAGAACTGGGAATCACCCCGCAACGCCTCAGAAATTCGTAGTTTTCTGGGATTGGCTGGTTACTACCGCCGATTCATCAAGGACTTCTCCAAAATAGCCGTTCCGCTTACAAAGCTGACTCGCAAGAACGCAACCTTCTTTTGGAAAGAAGAACAGCAAGTTGCTTTCGATAATCTGAAGAAGTTGCTAAGTGAAGCACCGGTGTTAGCCCTGCCTGAAGGGAACGAAGACTTTGTTGTCTATACAGATGCATCAGGCACGGGTTTAGGTGCTGTTCTAATGCAAAGAGGAAACGTCATAGCTTATGCTTCTAGACAACTCAAACCACATGAGAAAGATTACTCTACTCATGATCTAGAGCTTATTGCTGTGACTTTCGCTCTCAAACTTTGGAGGCACTATTTGTACGGGACCAAATGTCAGCTCTTCACCGACCACAAGAGTTTGAAGTATATATTCAGTCAGAAGGAATTGAATATGAGGCAAAGAAGGTCAATGGAGCTGATAAAAGACTACGACTGTGAGATTCTCTATCATCCAGGGAAGGCCAACGTAGTGGCCGATGCTCTAAGTCGAAAAGCATACTGCAAGGCATATTGCTATGCCTTGACTTCTACAATTTTGACCTCAACTATTATAGATGATGTTAGGGCTGCTCAGTTACAGGCCCTAAAGGAAGACAATGTTAAGGACGAAGATATCAGAATTCAGTTGCCATTAATGCAAGATGATGGAACTGGACTAAAGGGTGTGTATGGCAGAGTGTGGGTTCCCAAGTTCGGGAACATGAGAGATGTAATTCTCGAGGAAGTTCACCAGTCTAAATTCTCAATTCATCCTGGCAGCACAAAAATGTACAACGACTTGAAAGCCGACTTCTGGTGGCCAGGATTGAAAAGAGATGTCGGTCAGTATGTTGAAAGGTGCAGAACATGTCGTCTAGTCAAAGCCGAGCACCAACAACCCTATGGTAGTATGCAACCTCTTCCTATCCCAGAATGGAAGTGGGACCATATTACCATGGATATCGTAACCAAGCTACCTAAGACTCGTCGTCAACATGACGCCATTTGGGTCATTGTTGACCGATTAACCAAATCTGCTCACTTCATACCAATCCGAGAAACCTACTCACTAGACCGACTTGCCCAAATCTACGTTAATGAAATTATTATTAGGCATGGTGTGCCTAAGTCTATTGTCTCCGACCGAGATAGTAGATTTACCTCCAATTTCTGGGCTGCTCTGCAAAACGGTCTTGGTACTCGTATCGCAATGAGTACTGCGTATAGACCCCAATCTGACGGTCAAAGTGAAAGAACAATCTTAACTCTAGAAGACATGCTCAGAGCGTGTGTCATGGATTTGGGTGGTAACTGGGACGATCACCTTCCACTGGTTGAATTCTTCTACAACAATAGTTACCATTCCACTATCAAGATGGCACCGTTCGAGTCTCTATATGGAAGAAAATGTAGGACTCCAACCTGTTGGAGGGAAACAGGAGAAACTCCAATAGCCGGTCCTGCTTTGCTACAAGAAACAAATGAAAAGATCCAACTCATACGGCAGTACATGAAAACGGCACAAGATCGACAAAAGAACTATCATGATCGCCGACACAAAGCGATAGAATTTCAAAAAGATGATTGGGTCTACTTGAAGGTTTCCCCGATGAAGGGAGTTACAAGATTCGTAAAGCGAGGAAAGCTATCGCCTCGGTTCATAGGACCCTTCAAAATACTAGAAAGAGTTGGGAATCAGTCCTATCACTTGGACTTGCCGGAAGAATTGTCTGGTGTTCACCCGGTCTTTCATGTTGGATACTTAAGAAAAAGTCTGGTGCCAGACAGGGAACCATGGACTGATCATTCGAACATTAAGATTGACGAACGGCTAAGGTTCATTGATGAACCGGAGTGCATATTGGAGACAAAAATCAAAAAGTTACGTAACAAAGAGATCAGGATGGTGCTGGTCAAGTGGAAGCATCATCGGGGAGCTAATCACACTTGGGAATCAGAAGAAGACATGAAGACTAAGTACCCAAGTTTGTTTAGCGCAGCATGACTTCGCGGACGAAGTATAGGCGTGGTGGAGCCCATGCTGTAACATCCCTATTTTTTTAATTATATGTAATTTACAATTAATTGGACTTAATTATTGTATTAAAGGATTGTTATGTTAATTTAAGTTATTTTGATCATTATATCAGTTAAAATATGAAAATACAAAGTTGAGGGGTGTGTTATGCAAATGGGTCAAAAATAGGAATAAAAGAGAGAAACCCTTCATTTTCACCAACATCTTCTCTCACTACACTCTCTCTCTAAAATCGGTTCTCTCTCTCTACTCTCTCTTCCTCTCGGCTCTAATCCAAGAAAACTCAAGAACTCAACAAATCCAAGTGCAAAAGTTGGAAACAAGTTGCAAATTAGGAGCTAAAACAGTTGCAACAAACGATTTAAGGTAACATTCAACCAAATTTACGAAATTTTGATATGTTTGGTTCGGTTTTTATAGAAACCGAATCATAAGATTTATGTAGCAAATGTTAATGCATGTTGGAATTTATGATGGGAATGTTTAAATCGAGCATATATGTTGTAGTGTACCAAATTTCAGAATCAGATTCGAAGTCTAAATATGATTTCTGAAATTATGTGTGTGTTTTAGTGTGTGTTCTTCGAAGTTTGAAGAAAAATGGACACAAATCGAATATTTTGGTACATAAGTGTTGTGTTCTAAGTTGGAATAGTTTATTTAAGTACATATCTGCAATTTTATATACAAAAACATGTAAAATGGTCAAAAATGCAAATCTGGAAAATCTGGAAAATTTTACTAAGTATGAACTCGGTTCGGACCTATATCCGAATTCGGACCTCTCCCCAATTCGGATCGATAGTGATTTCGGACCATAGGAACTTCGGACTATACCCATTTCGGACCAACATAATTTCGGATCCACAGTGAATTCGGACACTAGCATATTTCAGATCCCGTACCCATTTCGGACCTAGTCAATTTCGGATCAAGACCAAATCCGGATCACCCATTTCGGATCCACCAAATTCGGACCAGAGACCCAAATTCGGACCATCTATAATTCGGACCATCCGAATTCGGATGTGGTCCGAATTCAGACTCATTTACACTTAATTTTAGAATTCAATTTTTAAGCAATTACTGACACAAGTTCACTATTACACCTACTTTACTGATCATTGTGGTGTTATCAAAACACACATTGATTCAGGATCAAGTCACAAAACCAATCACTGTGAGTTGCAGATTATCATTCGAACATTTATTGTTTTTACATTCATGTTTATACATTCAATGGCATGTTCACATTGTTCATATACTTCATTTGGCACTCATGAAATGATTTGTTGTTATGATGCACACTCGTACTTGACATGTAACACACATGTAGCTTGCGTTCATTTGAAAGTGCATATATTTACATCATGCTTGCACTGCATGATCATTACTTCATAATCTGATGCGACCTGGACTGGGGCTGACAGCAGGCCACTGTCGGGGACTGATCATCCCACTCGTTATCCCGTCAGGTTCGGCACATCCCCGATCAGCATTTGAACTGCCAACCCCATGCTAGCAATGCATGGTTTACACACACATTGAGGCTTTCACTGCCTGTACACACATACATGGGGCTTACACTGCCCATGGTTAAGCATTGTTTGTAAAGAAATATTTGTTGTATGCATAATCTGTTATCTCACTAAGCATTTAGCTTACTGTTGACTCACATTGTTTACAGGCAAAGGCAAGAGTGTAGCGGGACCTTCATCTTAAGCAATCAAATTCTTATCTCGGTGACCTTAGAAGCTAATTGGTACATGGACGATGTAGCTTTGGGGCTGGGAATTTGTTACTATTAAAACAATTATGATGATGTAATAGCTAGACTTAAACACTGTAGATATTTACTTTCATTGCTTTAGTGTGGATTTGCTTAACTCTGATTTAAGTACTCAATTTCAATTATTATGATACTTATTGGGTTGTTAGTCGATCCTGGAGATTACAATTATATCATTAATTTAAGAGGGCGTCACAAAACGATATAAAGATTACATAGACATAATCATTGTTATAATTATTATTAGAATCGTTACGTGATCTTGGACATAGCGCGTGACACGTTTGATTACTCGTCTTAATTAAACAATTAACTCGGCACGAATAATAAAATGTCAACGAACTATCTTGCGAAACGCGACAAACAAATAATAATCATTCGTTTACAATCGAAATATAAATAATAAAAACCATGCAAACTTAAAGTAATCGTTCATAAAATAAAACTTAGTGATGTGCTTCCTCCGAGAATGATTATGATGAGACTAGCCGGACATCGTTGGTGCAATGTTCAAGAGTTGTGTATCCATCTTCGTAGCTTGACTCGTGTGCTCCTCGTACGTGTGTTCGCTCAAACAGGGTCCTTTTTCTTAGCTTTCTCCTCCAAAAAACGATGCTTTCTTCTAAAATATGACTTTGTATTTATAGGAAAAGCTGGAAAAACCCTAAAAACGGCCGTATATTATTTTAATGGGTTGGGCGCAGCCGTAGGCGCAGGCCTGCGCCCCCCCTGTGCTGGTCTGTAAAATTCGTATTTTTGAGAATTAATTTCTTCTGCTGAACCCTCGGTCTGGGCGCAGGGCTGCGCCCCTCTCTGCGCCTGGCTCTGAGTTTTTGTCCTTTTTACGCCATTTTAAACCGGATTTTGTTTACCTGCACAAGCACCGAATTTATTCAATAGCGGCATATTCTATGACACTTTCCTACTAAAAACAACTCTTTTGGGTTTAATAAACATGATAAATTATAACCCGATCAAACTTCCCCAACTTAATTTTTGATCGTCCCGAGCAAGCAACGAAAATCAGACTTTTAAAACATCGGGTTTATCAAGCGTGCAAAACATAATTAACTCATTTAAACAAGCACTAGCCTTCATAGACGTGATAAAATTCGAAGACACGAACAGAATTTGTTTCAGATATATCGTGATGTTTTTCAGAGTGATTGTTCAAAGATTCCTCACCACTATTATCCTTTTAGCTCAAGGTTATAGAATTGAATTCACGTGTGTCACTGGACCATCTTTTTCCTCGATGCATGACTTTAGCTACTAATTTTTCTTTTCTTTTTATTCTTTTCATGCAATGTCTATGTTTTTCGTTCAAGTTTACCATGACTTTCTAGATGATCCGTGTAGCAGGATTTGGGTCAGCCACTCCCAGACCAGTTGGTCTTAGGGTGTAACATCCGGCACTAAACCAGGTTAGCAATAATGACCTGATCTACATTTAATAGTCAATTATAGTCTAATCAGTGGTCATTAGAAATTAATCAAGTGATTAACAAGGTTTATTAGAAAATTCAACTCAATTAGAATCAAATTCATCAGTGCGATGAATCAGAAAATCAATTAATCCGATCGATTTACGATATGAGAGATTAATTCAACTAAGTACATAATTAAATTATGATTAGTGACACTAATCATACACTAATACAATTACTTAACATTAATTATGCAAGACTAAAACAATTCATTAAAACAATGCATTCAAAAGTATTTATGAATTTACAAGAAAAGGGAAATACAAGAATACATTCTAAATACTTTTATACAAAAAAAAATATATAAATACATGAAAATAATCCATAAAAATCTGGTCATAGGGTAGTACTACCCAAGATTTGATTTTAATTTTTATTTCCCAACTCCATAACCTTTCATAATCAAATCTTTCACACCCCATCTCCCTTTCATTTCACTTAAAGATCACACTCAACCTCCATATCTTTGCATCATTTCAAAGATCTCTTTTTCTCTATAAATAGAGGTTCTCATCTTCATAATCTTCACACCAAAAAAAAAAAATCTCTTCTCTTCTCTCTAGCATCCGGCCATACAACACACACACACACACACTACACACAATTTTCTTTCAAGTGTTCTTCATGTTATGCAAGTGTTCTTGGTGAATTCCTTCAAGATCCAACCTTCTTCACACTTGCATTCTTAAATTTCATCAAAGTAAGTAAATACTAACTTATATCATCTTATATTTATGTTTATATAAGTCTTGCATAGTATATATAATCACCTACAACAACAAGTTTCATAAAAACTAAAGTTTATATGTTTCTAGTTTTTATTTTTAAGTTGTTCTTTAAATGTGTTTATGAATATATGCACACATTATAAATGTGTTAATATTATGAAAACATGTGATATATGTGTGTTTTTATAACTATTATGACTTTTATACAAGTAGTCTTTGAATAAACAATAAGAATCATAAGTTGTTTTAAGTTTATAAACTACGGATTTTCGGCAGAAAATTTATATCGACTTTGAAAAATCATAACTAATTCATAACTCAACGAAATGAGTTGATTCTTGTCTCAAAAGTTAGATCTATGTCTTAACTATAGATATGTAATTTTTCATAATTTATTTTGAAGTTTAAGACCTCCAGAAATTAGTTGGGAAACCGAAAGTTTGACAGCTCAAAAATGGCCAACATAGCGTTTTTAACGAGCTTTTTCACCAACCTAAACAACTCGAAAAATGGCCGTTCTTGATTCTAAAAATCCTTTGTATATAGTAGTTTAATGTCCTAGAAAACCAAAGTCTAAAACATTTTGGAGCTTGGTCAAAAACAGCCTCAAAGTAGGCCGAAAAACCTCCGAAAAAGCCGGAAAATTATATATATATAAACTTGACGTTTTAAGCAAATTTTATTTATAAACTTGTAATGTTGGGTGATTTAAGACATAAAAATCTATAAATATGTATATATCACTATATATTAGAGATATTAAGTCCTTATTATCATTTAGGACCCGTTTAATCTCGCTCGGTGCATCATCCGTCACTTTACGCTAAAAGCTTTTTACGTTAGATTTTTGCCATCACAATTCCGGTGAGTTCTCATAGCCCCTATTTTCACACTGTTATGTTTTGGGGATGAAATACATGCTTCGTTTTTATATGGACACAGAAATATTTTCATTTCTATTATGTATTACAAATTGGGTTCCATTAGCTCTGATATCATGAACCGTTAATTGCATTTATATGTAAGCGTGAATATATTGTGGATAGATCTATTGGGAGTCATGTCCCCCACTCGGGTTAGTTGGATTGGCTAACAGCGGGTGCATATATATTCAACAAACGGTATTACGTATGGGAATACTGGACAGGGCAAACTCATTTTAAATTAAGCTTCGGTTGCATGATGGTTTATATGTAATACATAACAAGGAATTTATGATTTTATAAATTCAACCTCTATTATTATTGTCCATACAAGTCAGATTTACGTGTAAACCTATGAGCTCACCAACAATTTTTGTTGACGTATTTTAGCGTGTATTTTCAGGAAATTAAGGCAAGTATGCCTCGGACGTATTTTACTTTTAAGCTTCCGCATCCATGGAGTCGCATGCATATTCAATTTAACGGAGATTTAGCTGCATTATTTTGGATATTTTAATTATGTAATTAAATCTCTGTAATTGTGCGAACTTCATTTCTCATATCAGACTATGTAAACAATACTATGCTTTAAAGCTTTAACGATGTATTTTAAAAATGTCCATATAGTGGTCGTTCATTATGATTATGGTTACGCTTCCGCACTCGTCACGCCTCGCTGCCAACCGGGGTAGCAGGGTGTGACAGATTGGTATCATAGCCATAGTTATAGTGAACTAGGTTGCATTAGTACCCTAGACTATAACTGCACATAAAATTTACTGATTTTAAAAAATATTTTGTAACTAACTAAAAGACTAAGAATGGACCTTGATAGCAATAATCATGTCCCATCCGGAAACCATCATCTTATCGGATTCAGAGGAGGAGTACACTCCTGCGAGCCCCACGGCCACTGAGATTCTCCCCGAAGAAGAAACATCGGAAGAAGAGGACCCCTCGGAAGATCCAATGGAGGAGACGGAAGAGGAGCCGATGGAGGAAGAAGATCCATTGCCCCCAACGGTCCCTGCTCGCGTTCCATACCACCCAGCCGAGCCGTCATATAAGCCGTATAGGCCTTACCCTAACGGCCCCAAAATGTTGTACACACCCCGAAAGCGGGTGAACCCACCAAGAAGGGAGTCTATTCCTGTCCCGACTCCCCAGCCCAATCCCCCACCACCACACCGACGGGTAGACGCCCGGCGATGGGGCTGGATACCGGAGACCCTCCGCGAATGGAGGCAGATGGAGGGAATTCCTCCCAACTTCGAGATAGGAGGACCATCCTCCGCACCTGTCCCGTCACTCACCCAAGAGCCTACCGAACAAACCATACCACTCTTGGTAGCACGGTCTACCAGGCATGATCACCAGATTCGGTCCCTTAACCAAGATATCGGGGGGATGATCGCTCATTTAGAGCGGGAGGAGTTACAATACTACAACATCTACTGGGCTAACCAGCATGCTCTCACCATCCAACAGGATGGCCTGAATGAGCTTCGGCAGCAACTAGCCGAAAGCCAAGCTCGGATCGAGGAGCTGACTCAGCGCCTCAACGCGATGGAAAAGGGAGAGACCCCTGATCACTCCCACACTTAGTGCACTTCTATCTATCTTTGTAATAGTAGGAAAAATATCATGTAATAGTATAGGACAAAAATTTTCGGATAATAACCCGCCCCTAATGTAAGAAAATTTCGAATGATTAATGAAAAATTGCAAGTTATTTATGAAATTGTGTTTGATGATTATAGTATTGTGCTTTAAGGAAAATTTACCTCTTTAAGATTCAACTTCTTACACTATGCTTTTTCTTTAAAATTTTAAGATAATGCCGCCGAAACGAGCAATGAACGCTGCTGACATTGAAGAGCTGGTCGCACAAAGAGTGGCTGCCGCTATAGCCACGTATGAGGCAAATAGGAATAGCTCAGCTAATGGAGATGGTGGTGCTAGCCGCACCACGGGAGGAACTGAAATCCACGCAAAAGGTTGTGGAATTAAAGGATTTTTAAGTTGCAAACCCCGGTACTTCAACGGAACCGAAGGAGCCGTTGGCTTGATACGGTGGTTTGAGAAGTTAGAATCTGTCTTTCGTGTCAGCGGATGTGCTGAAGGAGATAAGGTGAAGTTCGCTACTCACACTCTACAAGATAGCACCCTCACATGGTGGAATTCCTATGTCCAGTCTGTAAGTATTGATGAAGCCTACCAGCTCACATGGTCCGCGTTGAAGCAAATGATGACTGACGAGTACTGTCAGAGAAACGAACTCCAGAAGATGGAATCGGAGTTCTGGAACCTGTCGATGAAGGGAACGGATGTAGCGGGGTACACCAACCGATTTCATGAACTGAGTACTCTATGCCCTTAGATGGTGACCCCGAAGTACAAGAAAATCGAACGTTACATTTGGGGACTCGCTCCTCAAATTCAAGGTAATATCACTGCCTCCAACCCATCCACCATACAGGATGCCATCAGGATGGCCAACAATCTGATGGATCAAGTGTCCCGGAGGAATGAAGCCAAAGCCGGGGAAAACAAGAGAAAGTGCGAAGACAAGTCTGGAAAGAACACAGGTTCATAATCCAAGAAGCCCGAGACCATCAGGGCTTATGTAGCAGGAACTGAGTCAAGAAAAGGCTACACAGGTACCAAGCCTTACTGCACCCAATGCACCTTTCATCACAACAAGGGTCCCTGCCCAACTTGTGGAAAATGCAAGCGTATTGGCCATATGACCAAAGACTGTAAGTTTGGAACCCCGGGCGTCAATGGTGGCAATCAAAGAGGCTGCTTTGAATGTGGAGTTACTGGGCACTTCAAGAGTGAGTGCCCGAAGTTGAGGAACGGTGGAGGAGCTCAGGGGAGAGCTTTTGTGTTAGGAGCAGGTGACGCTCGTCAAGATCCCCACGTAGTATCAGGTACGTTTCTTTTAAATGACATTTATGCTTACGTACTCTTTGATACTGGGGCTGATAGGAGCTTTATATCTGATAAGTTTAGTAAGCAATTGAATGCCACTCCTTTTCCCTTAGACAACTCTTATACTATAAAACTGGCTGACGGTAAAATAATAGAGGCAAGTAGTATCATTAAGGAATGCACACTGAAGCTGGCAGATCATCCCTTTAAGATAGACTTAATTCCTATAGAACTCGTAAGTTTTGATGTAGTAGTTGGTATGGATTGGTTGTCACACAATCATGCCGAGATTTTGTGTGGTAAGAAAGTGGTACAGATACCACTCCACAAGAAGAAGTTCCTAACAGTCCAAGGAGAAAGAAAGAACCAAAAGTTGAATGTCATATCCGGCCTAAGAACATTAAAGTGCCTTAGGAAAGGTTGTCATGCAGTACTGGTGCAAATTGTAGAAAAAGAGTCGGAGGAGAAGCGACTCGAGGATATTCCAGTGGTTTGTGACTATCCGAAGGTCTTCCCGGCAGATTTGCCTGGACTTCCGCTAACTAGGCAAGTAGAGTTTCAAATCGATTTGGTGCCGGGAGCTGCACCGGTCGCAAGAGCCCCATATAGACTCGCCCCTTCTGAGATGCAAGAGCTATCCAATCAATTACAAGAGTTGATGGATAAAGGATTCATTCGACCAAGTTCCTCACCTTGGGAGCTCCGGTCTTGTTCGTTAAAAAGAAAGACGGATCCTTCAGAATGTGCATAGACTATCGAGAACTAAACAAGTTAACGGTAAAGAACCGCTACCCTCTTCCCAGAATTGATGACCTATTTGACCAACTACAGGGATCTAGCTTCTACTCTAAGATTGATCTACGATCTGGTTATCATCAAGTAAAGGTTTGGGAAGAAGACATTCCCAAGACAGCATTCAGAACTCGTTATGGACATTACGAATTACAGGTAATGCCATTCGGTTTGACCAACGCACCAGCCGTATTCATGGACCTCATGAACCGAGTGTGTAAACCGTATCTGGACAAATTTGTAATAGTCTTCATAGACGATATTCTCATCTATTCTAGAAATAAGGAGGAGCATGAACACCATCTCAAGCTGATCTTGGAGTTGTTAGAGAAGGAACAGTTATACGCCAAATTTTCAAAATGTGAATTTTGGTTGCGAGAAGTTAAATTCCTTGGACATGTGATCAACAGCCAGGGAATCCAAGTTGATCCATCAAAAATCGAGGCCATAAAGAACTGGGCGACTCCTAGAACCCCCACGGAAATCCGCCAATTTCTAGGACTTACCGGTTATTATAGGCGATTTATCGAAAACTTCTCAAAGATAGCAGGTTCCTTAACAGAATTGACTTGGAAGGATGTGAAGTATATCTGGGGTGAAGAGCAAGAAAAGGCGTTTCAGCAGTTAAAGCAAAGGTTGTGTAGTGCACCAATTCTGTCCTTACCCGAAGGGACTGAAAATTTCATGGTCTACTGTGATGCCTCACACAATGGATTAGGTTGTGTGCTCATGCAAAGGGATAAAGTCATTGCTTACGCATCACGACAGCTCAAAATTCACGAGGTGAATTATACGACTCATGACTTAGAGCTTGGAGCAGTGGTGTTTGCTCTCAAAATATGGAGGCACTACCTGTATGGAACTAAATGCACGGTGTTCACAGACCATAAAAGCCTTCAGCATATCCTGAATCAGAAAGAGTTAAATATGAGGCAGCGTCGTTGGGTTGAACTACTTAGCGATTATGACTGCGAAATTCGTTATCATCCGGGGAAGGCGAATGTCGTGGCTGATGCCCTAAGCCGAAAGGAACGGGTTAAGCCATTAAGAGTTCGAGCTTTGGTCATGACTATACAGTCAAACCTAAACTCTCAAGTTCGCAAGGCACAAGAAGAAGCAAACAAGGAGGGTAATCTACTGGATGAAGCCTTGAGAGGTATGGATAAGCAGTTTGAAATCAAGCCAGATGGATGTCGATACTTCATGGGCAGAATTTGGTTACCAAAACTCGGAGGAGTAAGGAAGCTGGTCATGGATGAAGGGCATAACACAAGATATGCTATTCATCCAGGGTCAGATAAGATGTATCACGACTTGAAAGGAATGTACTGGTGGCCAAATATGAAGGCTGACATTGCTACCTACGTCAGCAAGTGCTTAACATGTTTGAAGGTTAAGGCTGAGCACCAAAAACCATCAGGATTGCTAGTTCAACCAGAAATACCCCAGTGGAAGTGGGATAACATCACCATGGATTTCATCACCAAGTTGCCAAAAACTTCTGGAGGTTATGACACTATTTGGGTGATTGTGGATCGACTTACCAAAACCGCACATTTCCTGCCAATCAAGGAGACTGATAAGATGGATAAGTTAACACGAATCTATCTTAAAGAAGTCGTCTCAAGACATGGAGTACCTGTATCAATTATATCAGACAGGGACAGCCGGTTCACATCAAGATTTTGGCAGTCATTGCAAGAAGCACTGGGTACACGCTTAGATATGAGCACAGCCTATCACCCGCAAACGGATGGTCAGAGTGAAAGGACGATTCAGACTTTGGAAGACATGTTAAGGGCATGTGTCATCGATTTTGGCAAAAGTTGGGACAGACACCTGCCATTAGTCGAGTTTTCCTATAACAACAGCTATCACTCGAGCATTAAGACCGCCCCATTCGAGGCACTCTACGGGCGAAAGTGTCGATCACCTCTTTGTTGGGCTGAAGTAGGAGATAGTCAGATTACTGGACCGGAAATCATCCAGGAGACTACAGAAAAGATAGCCCAGATTCGTAACCGGTTAAAAATCGCGCGGGATCGGCAGAAAAGTTATGCAGACATTCGACGGAAGGATTTGGAGTTCCAAGAGGGAGATCAAGTAATGTTAAAAGTCTCGCCTTGGAAGGGCGTAATCCGTTTTGGGAAACGAGGAAAACTCAATCCTCGTTATATCGGACCATTCAAGATCACCAAAAGAATTGGCCCGGTAGCTTACCGACTCGATCTGCCCCCAGAGCTTAGTAACGTTCATAATACCTTCCACGTGTCCAATCTTAAGAAGTGTCTGGCTGATGAATCACTCGTTATACCCATGGACGAGCTGGAGTTAGACGATAAGTTGAACTTCATTGAACAACCCGTAGAAATAATGGACCAAGAAGTCAAGAAACTCAAGCACAGCCGGATCCCGATAATAAAAGTCAGATGGAACTCTAAGCGAGGTCCTGAGTCTACGTGGGAACGCGAAGATCAGTTTTGGGAAAAATATCCTCACCTGTTCTCAAGTACTCAAGAAGTGGAGAACACGAGCTAATTTCGGGACGAAATTCCCTTAACAGGGGGAGATTGTAACATCCGGCACTAAACCAGGTTAGCAATAATGACCTAATCTACATTTAATAGTCAATTATTGTCTAATCAGTGGTCATTAGAAATTAATCAAGTGATTAACAAGGTTTATTAGAAAATTCAACTCAACTAGAATCAAATTCATCAGTGCGATGAATCGGAAAATCAATTAATCCGATCGATTTACGATATGAGGGATTAATTCAACTAAGTACATAATTAAATTATGATTAGTGACACTAATCATACACTAATACAATTACTTAACATTAATTATGCAAGACTACAATTCATTAAAACAATGCATTCAAAAGTATTTATGAATTTACAAGAAAAGGGAAATACAAGAATACATTCTAAATACTTTTATACAAAAAAAATATATAAATACATGAAAATAATCCATAAAAATCTGGTCATAGGGTAGTACTACCCAAGATTTGATTTCAATTTTTATTTCCCAACTCCATAACCTTTCATAATCAAATCTTTCACACCCCATCTCCCTTTCATTTCACTTAAAGATCACACTCAACCTCCATATCTTTGCATCATTTCAAAGATCTCTTTTTCTCTATAAATAGAGGTTCTCATCTTCATACTCTTCACACCAAAAAAAAAAAAAAAATCTCTTCTCTTCTCTCTAGCATCCGGCCATACAACACACACACACTACACACAATTTTCTTTCAAGTGTTCTTCATGTTATGCAAGTGTTCTTGGTGAATTCCTTCAAGATCCAACCTTCTTCACACTTGCATTCTTAAATTTCATCAAAGTAAGTAAATACTAACTTATATCATCTTATATTTATGTTTATATAAGTCTTGCATAGTATATATAATCACCTACAACAACAAGTTTCATAAAAACTAAAGTTTATATGTTTCTAGTTTTTATTTTTAAGTTGTTCTTTAAATGTGTTTATGAATATATGCACACATTTTAAAGGTGTTAATATTATGAAAACATGTGATATATATGTGTTTTTATAACTATTATGACTTTTATACAAGTAGTCTTTGAATAAACAACAAGAATTATAAGTTGTTTTAAGTTTATAAACTACGGATTTTCGGCAGAAAATTTATATCGACTTTGAAAAATCATAACTAATTCATAACTCAACGAAATGAGTTGATTCTTGTCTCAAAAGTTAGATCTATGTCTTAACTATAGATCTGTAATTTTTCATAATTTATTTTGAAGTTTAAGACCTCCTGAAATTATTTGGGAAACCGAAAGTTTGACAGCTCAAAAATGGCCAACATAGCGTTTTTCAAGAGCTTTTTCACCAACCTAAACAACTCGAAAAATGGCCGTTCTTGATTCTAAAAATCCTTTATAGTAGTTTAATGTCCTATAAAACCAAAGTCTAAAACATTTTGGAGCTTGGTCAAAAACAGCCTCAAAGTAGGCCGAAAAACCTCCGAAAAAGCTGGAAAATTATATATATATAAATTTGACGTTTTAAGCAAATTTTATTTATAAACTTGTAATGTTGGGTGATTTAAGACATGAAAATCTATAAATATGTATATATCACTATATATTAGAGATATTAAGTCTTTATTATCATTTAGGACCCGTTTAATCTCGCTCGGTGCATCATCCGTCACTTTACGCTAAAAGCTTTTTACGTTAGATTTTTGCCATCGCAATTCCGGTGAGTTCTCATAGCCCCTATTTTCACACTGTTATGTTTTGGGGATGAAATACATGCTTCGTTTTTACATGGACACAGAAATATTTTCATTTCTATTATGTATTACACATTGGGTTCCATTAGCTCTGATATCATGAACCGTTAATTGCATTTATTTGTAAGCGCGAATATATTGTGGATAGATCTATTGGGAGTCATGTCCCCCACTCGGGTTAGTTGGATTCGTAACAGCGGGTGCATATATATTCAACAAACGGTATTACGTATGGGAATACTGCACAGGGCAAACTCATTTTAAATTAAGCTTCGGTTGCATGATGGTTTATATGTAATACATAACAAGGAATTTATGATTTTATAAATTCAACCTCTATTATTATTGTCCATACAAGTCAGATTTACGTGTAAACCTATGAGCTCACCAACAATTTTTGTTGACGTATTTTAGCGTGTATTTTCAGGAAATTAAGGCAAGTATGCCTCGGACGTATTTTACTTTCAAGCTTCCGCATCCATGGAGTCGCATGCATATTCAATTTAACGGAGATTTAGCTGCATTATTTTGGATATTTTAATTATGTAATTAAATCTCTGTAATTGTGCGAACTTCATTTCTCATATCAGACTATGTAAACAGTACTATGCTTTAAAGCTTTAACGATGTATTTTAAAAACGTCCATATAGTGGTCGTTCATTATGATTATGGTTACGCTTCCGCACTCGTCACGCCTCGCTACCAACCGGGGTAGCAGGGTGTGACATAGGGGACTAGGCATGATGGTACCCTTCAGACTTAATCTCCTGAATCAACTAGGCCACACTTGAATTGAGGCTTTATTCGTGTTCGCTTCCTCCCCCTTATTGCATGAATAAATAGCAGCTATTGGAATCCTTGTTAATTACCACTCGCTACAACATAATATATCCTACTTCAAACCCGGTTCACTTCCTTGGTTTTAGCATCTATGACTCTTTGTGTTATATTTAAACTCATATAATTACGTCTTTTTGCTTGAAACCGACCTACCTAACATCATCATATTTAAGTTGCAAGCTCAACAATAAAAATTTCTCGGGTTAATTGATCGGATCTTTTACGGCTCGCTTTCACATAATCTTCTTAGAAAGAAACACATTTATTCAATCACGTAATGCATGCAAAACAAACACCGAAAATAATAAAGCATAAAAACAGTAATTCATCCTACTTAAAGAGAGGAACGGAAGAACCTGACTACTGCGGTGGTGGTGGCGGTCCGAAAATACCAGCAAAGAATTCCCCGAAGGGGTTTCGGTCTTCTTGCATAAGAGGTGCAGGTGGGTACGTGTTTGCAGGGTGCACCACGCTCTCTCCGCGTGTCGTGGTGGGGACTCGACCATAGGCTGGGAAGTATTGAGGAGTTCGATCCTCAACGTTCAGCCTTTCGAAATTCTACCACTGATAATCCTCATATGGTTGGTGTGGTAACCCAACATTGTAATTCATGTGATCTCTCACTGCATCGGTGTACGCCCAGTGCTGCTGGTTGTAATAGGCGTTCTGAAATGATGACGCACGCACACCGGTGTAGATTTCGTCGATTCGGCTAGTCTGCGTTTCTAACTCATGCTGAAACTCATCCATCCTCCCTACCACGTCCTCTTGAAAAGTACCCAACCGTAAGTTCATCGCGTCCAACCGAGCAATGACCTGGGACATATCATTAGCTCCCCCCGCTGCATGTATTCTTTCAGCTTGATGTTGATGGTAAGCCTCTGCCTCTTCTATACCATATAGCTCTCGATGCGTCTTTCCTGTGTCTGAGTCAAAGATCTCAAATCCTTGATCCGTTTGGCGCAGAGTGATGCTTTGTATCATAGCCGCTGTAATGACGGCGCCAGAGACTCCCCTCGGAACAGATATGGGGGAAATTGCTGCCTGAGCCCTCAGAAACTCTGACAAAATCCATCCGTGAGGGATTATTTTCCTCTCCCTCGTGTCATACATCGACCACAGGTCATTCATCACAATCCAAGCAAAAGAAAGGCTCGGCTCTCCTGTCATTAGTGCATAAAGAATAGTTACCTCCTTGTGCCGAATCTTTGTCAGATCACTGTCTCTTGGCAGCACGTTGTTGGTGACAATCTTGTGTAATACCTTCGCCTTGGGGCTAAGGTCACGCCTAGCATACGCCGTATATCCAGCCGCGGCATTGTAATCGATCTTCAGTATTTCTGCCAACTGCGTAGTCCATTCACCCTCCAAGTTCTATCCGTGAATGCTAGTTGTGCGTCTGTTTTGTACTCATAGTTGAAATTTTGTGCTCCGTCTTCTCCAACACCAATGTCAACCCCAAAAACTTCTCGTAGCGCTTGTGCGTTCATCGGGAATTCATGCCCATTTACGCGACCTATTAATGTGAAGTCGCCTCTGAATCATCCTTCTTCGCGTCTCAGTGTGGACATCCACTCCACAACCTCATCATGATAAATGTGCTCCCCTCCTAAATCCAATACTGCCTCCCATCCTAACCGGTCGAAGCATCGCACTACCCCATAATTCTCGAACCCGTCTTTCTTAACTCTCTTTTCGACCAAGACCTTGCCTGAGAATTTCTTTGTCATGAACAACTGTCGTCGAATATTTGCCGGATGCTGTGATAGATTGAAGTCCGGGTTCCACTCTACCCTCGGTTGGGTAGAGGAACTGGCGCCTTCCCCCACTCGTTGTCTAGTTCGGCGAGACATCTGCAATTACGACAACTTAAGTATATATATATAATTATAAAATTCTTAATTCGTTCTATTTTCACAACAAAGAACCAAAACTGATAGTTTGTGCGATAATCATATCATATGCAACACAAGGATGCATAATTAATTCATATCAATTGAACCACTTTGTCACATTTAACCAATTAAGCAAATTGCACCAAATAACAACAAACTTTTCGGAAATTGACTAGCATGCCTTTTTTCGTAATCGTGCTCATAATTTCACTTAATACTCTATTCTATACTATGAAAGCACTTAGAATTATCTTGTATACGTGGTCATGTAAAAAGTCAATCGAAAAGTCAAAATTCAACTTCAAACTCCATTAAAGCTTAATTGTTCAAGAATGGTGGAGCTATTTGTACTTTGTTCTTGATGAAGAATGAAAGAGAAGTTGAATCTAAAGTGGTGGTGGATGATTCCTAGCTTGACTTCACCTTCCCCAACTTGAGTTGCAAACTCAAGTTCCTTGCTACTTCTTGCGTAATGTTAATCACTAGCTTGATTTTTAGTGATTTCTGTGGACAAAAGTGAGTTTTTTAGGTGAGAATATGTGGAGAAGGTGAAGGAACCGTAAGGGGGGCGCAAAGGGTGCTCTTATAGGGTTTTGCAAAAAAAAAAATTTCTATTTAAATTGGTGAAAATCGGGCAAGCGCACCCCTGGGCGCAGGCCTGCGCCGGCGGCTGCGCTTGGGGGGCCTGTTCGGTTCAAAAATTTTCCATTTTTTCAGTTGGTCGGGTGCATGCTTGGTTTGATAATTTACGTTTTTTCAATAAAAAAGTATGTTTTACAAGCATTTATTCTACACTTTTTAACACATTTATGTGTTTCCCCTTCCCCAACTTTAAAGATTGTGTCGTCCCCGACACTACGGAGGGTAAAAATCGTTATATGAGCAGAGTAATATGTAGGTAACGGAGATAGTGCAAGTCAAATGTTCACTAAGCATAGCATGCAATTTGTTACGAAATCTAAAAAGTTTACGGTGCCAACACGAACACCACACATATTTGTTATGGCCTAAGGCCATTTACACAACCGAGTACCAATTGTTTCAAAGTTCAAGGACCATAGTTTTTTTTAACGAAGATTGTACGGCATCAGGAAATCAGTATTCATCAGGAGACGTCAGCTGAGATGTGTGGGTGGAGACGGTGTGGGAACTGCGGCGGCCGACAGCCCGTTCGAGCTCCTCTACCCTCGATTGGAGGCTAGCGAGCCAACGGGAGTGAGCTCCCACCGAGATTCCGTGAACATTGACATCATGTTTGATCTTGTCAACCTCCAAAAGGACTGCTCTGTTTGCTGCCAGTAGACCCTCCACCGCATTCCTGATGGCGGTAAGTCGTGCTTTCAAAACATCGTTATCCGACAAGTGTGCTTGTGATGAACCCCCCTTCTCAAACTTCACCTCATCTTTTACAAACTTTACCTCATCCTTCTCAAACTTAAGCTCACCTACTCTTGCTTTACCCTTGTCTAAAGTTTGGTCGTATCGATAAAAAGATCGGCTGGCAAGGATGATTGAGACAGTACCGTGCGCGGGGTCCCTAATCAAAAAGGTGCCCGAAACTTGCTCAAATTGTAAGCCCGCCATGGTATGTCGTGTAAACCAAACATCATTGGGTCCTAGTAGCCGTGGGCTCGCCCCTTCCGATATGACTCCCATATTGATAAACAATTCACTAAGCATCCGACCGTAAGGTATTTCCATGTGTGGTTTCACGAGGGTCGCTTCCCAAATATTCTGCATCATGATGTAAGCAAGGGAGATGGCCGGTTTACCCGTGAGCAAAGCATGAATAAGGATGACCTCGCGGGTTCGAACGGCAGTGGTATTAGCGGATCTCGGCAGGATATTGAAGACAATAAGCTTCCACAAGACTTTGGCCCAAGGGCGAAGATCACCCCGATAGTACTTGGAATAGACCCTCGCTTGTTCGATCGTAAGATTGAAAACCTCGGTTAGCTTTTTAGCCCATCCCTCTGAATGTCTCAACACCCCACTAGATAAGTCTTGTTCTGTCCAAAATTCCCTTACTACCGGGATGTTAGTATCGAAATCAAAATAATCACACAATTCCTTCCTAGAAACTACCACCTCTTTCCCATTAATACGACCCCGTACTTCAAAGTCATGTTCTACAGCCCCCTCTCTTCGGATCAGAGTTGTCATCCATTCATAGATTTCAGTTTCATGAACATACGGAGTTTCGATTTGCAAAGCCCCCGATCACCCAATGCGATCAAAACTCTCGATAATCCCAAAGTTTTTAAAATCCGATTCTTTAAGAGTTTTTTCTATGAAAAAGTGCGTGGGTGGTTCGGAAACCGGTGGTGAGGGTGGTGGTGAAGGATACTCGATATTAATCGGGATAGGGGTGTGCACACGCATTCGTGGAGTGCGAGTGATACGTCGACGAAAGTTCCCTGTGAATTGTTGTGACATCTATGCACATATAGCAAAGAGAAACGGAATTTAGCACAATTAAATGCACATAATGGCACACAAGCATGTGAATCTCGGTGGAGTTCGAAGAACCCGGTGAGAAATACATAAATGTTAAGTGCAACGTATTCCACAAAGGTGCAAGTAATTTAATGCAATGACCATTCTCCATGAATTTGGTGCATGTGCATGAGCGATGAATGTAACGTAGCATGGCAAGAGTTGTTCATGTCGTGACGTGCATGATTATGAGCGACAAATGAGGTGATTAAAAGTACGAATCAAGAAATTGTAATGGAATGACATGTTCATCCTCATTTTAGAATAGAATAATGCACGTATCTGGAAATTATCTCTTAACATGGAATTTCTAAACATATCACAGTGGAAAATTCTTTGAAACCCTATATTTAGAAATTAACTAGAAAGGCATGAAATGTGTATATTCTAGCATGTTGCACACGACTAATGACAAGGAAAACCTCTGAAACATGTTCATCTTCAACATCTTGAAATTAGGGTTTAACTTGGGATGAACTAAAGTAGTAAGTCTTGCTTAAATGGAAGAATAATGGTAGAATAATACACTTACATTGATGAGTTTGATGAAGGAGATGAGTGATCTAGCCAAAAATGCACGTTCGTGGAAGATTAGAGAGCAAACAGGGAGCTAAAATTCGGAGTGTTTTTGAGAGAAAATGAAGGAAATGAGGTGAAAAAGGGTTTAAAATCGCTGGAATTCATCGAGGCGCAGACGCAGGCGCACCCCTGCGCTGGCCGGTGCGCTTGGGGCGCAGAGCGGGGCGCAGGCCTGCGCTGGCCGGTGCGCTGCTCTGCTGCCAGGCGATTTTTGTGTGTGCTGTTTGTAGTGTTTGATCCCCCCAAAAACTAACGAATTGACGTACAACGTACCGAATTTTGTCCTCTATTTGTCCAACTTTTCGTCTTTCTTTGGCTCGGGATTCACATCTTCTTAAGGAATAAATTTTTCCCCAACTTAGTTGGTTGCGATATGTACCACCATAATATAGGATGAACTATTGTTTGACTAACTAATTTAAAAGAGCAACAAACTAAGGCGTAATAAAAAAACTTTAATCTGCAGAAATTAAAAACACACTTTCGTGGTGAAAACGATTGCACTTAGCATGTGCAACAAGCCTTTAAACCCCTTAGTAGCCTGAGTGGACGAGTTATAGTCTCGTGAGGGTTTCTCTGGAACACACCCACAAAGTTCGCTGGATTGCCTTCCAGAAAGCACTAAGTTTAATGTCTTCCGCCAGACATTTTGGAACTCTTTAGTATTTAAGTGATATCCTCCAAGACCATTGTCTCAGATGATATAATTTCATTATCAGCCCATTGTACAAATAATTTTAATCTGTGTTTGTTCACTTTAAATGGTTCACCGCCTTTTTGATCTATTATTTCAACCGCACCGTAGGGGTAAACGTTAGTTACTGTGTATGGGCCTGTCCACTTACTTTTTAATTTGCCTGGGAAGAGCCGCAGGCGTGCGTTAAATAGCCAAACTTTGTCATCTTTATTAAACACATTCCGTTTAATTATTCGATCGTGGAAAGCTTTTGTTATTTCTTTGTAGATTTTAGAACTTTCATAAGCTTCCTTACGTATTTCTTCTAATTCGTTTAGTTGGTGTTTCCGATTTATACCGGCAGCTGTGAAGTTAAGGTTTGCATTTTTAATGGCCCATAAGGCTCGGTGCTCTAACTCAACCGGAAGATGACATAATTTCCCATAAACTAGCTTATAGGGAGACATGCCTATAGGGGTTTTGAAAGCAGTGCGATATGCCCAAAGTGCATCGTCTAATCGTGTTGACTAATCTTTCCTATCGGGTCTTACTGTTTTTTCTAATATACGCTTAACCTCCCTGTTAGATACCTCTACCTGTCCACTAGTTTGTGGGTGATATGGGGATTCCATGACGAGAAAATATATTACGTTTAACGAATTGGCAAACTACTTTGTGGTCATTAGTCCTTGTGGCTTCGGCTTCCACCCATTTAGAGACGTAATCAACTGCCACTAAGATATATTCGAAACCGTATGACTTAAGGAATGGTCCCATAAAGTCTATGCCCCACACATAGAAAATCTCTACTATAAGAATTGGTGTCATCGGCATTTGGTCTCATTTTGAGATACCTCCTATTTGCTGGCATCGTAGGCATGACTTAACAAACTCGTAGGAGTCCTTAAAGATGGTCGGCCAAAAGAATCCACTTTGTAGGATTCGATGGCCTGTCTTTTTGGCACTAAAATGACCTCCACATGCATACGAATGACAGTGATTTAAAATGTCATAGTGCTCATTGTCTGGAACACATCGCCGGATAATTTGATCTACTCCGATTTTGAATAAATCCGGCTCCTCCCAAATGTATTGTTTAGTTTGGGAGAAGAAATATTTTCTTTGATGTGAGTTCCAGTGGCCTGGGATTTTCCCTGTGACAAAATAGTTCACTAAGTTAGCGAACCAAGGTACCTTTGCGACGAACAGTAATTGTTCATCTGGAAATTTATCCCGAATGGAATCCAGCATATCAGTGGTGATTGCTGGTAGTCTCGAGAGATGGTCTGCTACTACATTTTCTGAGCCCTTTTTGTCTCGGATTTCTAAGTCAAATTCTTGTAGTAACAGGATCCAGCGAATTAGCCGTGGCTTAGCATCTTTCTTAGCCAAGAGGTGTCGTAAGGCACTGTGATCGGAATACACAATTACTTTAGCTCCCCAGACGTAAGATCTAAACTTATCTAGCGCATACACTACTGCAAGCAATTCTTTTTCAGTTGTTGTGTAATTAATTTGAGCTTCAGAGAATGTTTTACTTGAATAGTATATAACCACGGGTTTTTTGTCCACTCTTTGACCAAGGACGGCACCTACTGCGTGATCACTTGCGTCACACATGATCTCAAAGGGCTGAGACCAATCAGGTGATTGCAGAATTGGTGCCTCTGTGAGCTTCATTTTTAATGTATTGAATGCCTCTATACAGTCTTTATCAAAATTGAACGGTGCGTCTCTCAGGAGAAGGTTACATAGGGGTTTGGTTATGGCACTAAAATCTCTTATGAACCTCCTATAGAAACCTGCATGTCCTAGGAAAGAACGAATCCCCTTAATATTAGTTGGCGGTGGTAACGAGGAAATTATTTGTATTTTGGCTCGATCAACCTCCATCCCCCTTTCAGAAACTATGTGTCCTAAGACTACTCCCTCTTTAACCATAAAATGACTTTTCTCCTAGCTTAGTACCAAATTGGTTTCAGTACACCGCTTGAGAACTTTTTCTAAATGAGAGAGACACCCTTCGAATGACTTATCAAATATAGAAAAGTCGTCCATAAAAATTTCAAGTGACCCTTCGACCATGTCTGAAAATATAGCCATCATACATCGCTGGAATGTGGCCGGAGCGTTACATAAGCCAAATGGCATTCTTCGGTAGGCGAATGTGCCATACGGACACGTAAATGTCGTTTTATCTTGGTCTTCTGGGTGTATCGGGATTTAGTTATACCCCGAATAGCCATCTAAGAAACAATAGAATTTCTGCCGTGCTAATTTCTCTACTATTTGGTCGATGAATGGCAGCGGGAAATGATCTTTCGAGGTTGCGGCATTTAGCTTTCTGTAGTCGATACATACTCTCCACCCCGTTACAGGGCGAGTTGCAATCTTTTCTCCTTCAGGAGTATCGACAACAGTGATTCCAGATTTCTTTGGAACCGTCTGTGTGGGACTAACCCATTGGCTATCTGATATCGGATAGATAATTCCAGCATCTAGCCATTTTAACACTTCCTTCTTCACTACCTCTCTAAGGTTAGGGTTTAGCCTTCTCTGAGCATCTCTGCTTGGCTTGGCTGTCGGATCAGTTATAATCCTGTGCATACACAACGTTGGGCTAATTCCCTTAAGATCTGCTATGGTCCAGCCTACCGCTTCCTTATATCTCGACAACACTTCTAACAAGGCCTTTTCTTGTGCAGCAGTAAGGTCTGTTGCGATGATTACAGGCAGTGTACTCTCAGGGCCAAGAAAAGCGTATTTGAGATGAGCTGGAAGTGGTTTCAACTCTAATTTGGGTGGTTGCTCTAAAGACGGTTTTGCTGATGGTGGAAGGTCAGTCGGAAGTTTTTCGATCTTATGTGTCCATGGTGGTTGAGTAGCATCCACTGACTGAACACACTCAAGTTCGAACTCCTTAGCTTCAGGCATATTATCTAGCTTATGCTCGTTGTAGAACAGAAGCAGCTCCACTGGATCTTTACATGTTATCGTTGATAATTGTTGTTGTATTAAATCATCAACCAGGTCGATCATGTAGCACTCTGAATCCAATGGTGCATTAGGTACATTATTAAATACATTAAGTCGGAGTTTGCGGTTTCCGAATGCTATGTCTAATGCACCTGTCCTGCAATTGATTTGAGCATTGATTGTAGCTAAGAAGGGACGTCCTAATATGATTGCCGGTTGGCTTTCTTTGTAAGCACTATCTGAGTCCAACACTAAGAAGTCTACTGGATAGTAGAAGTCTTCGACCTTAACGATTACATCAGATAACATCCCTCGTGGTACTTTGGTAGACCTATCTGCTAATTGTAGGATGACATTCGTTGTCTGTAGGGTTCCTAGATCATGTTGGTCAAATTAATTACCAGGTAAAATGTTAACACTTGCCCCTAAGTCTAGAAGTGCTTTTTGAATATCGCCAATAGTTACCGGGATCAAGGGTGATCCTGGATCTTTTAGTTTAGGCGACAGTGAGCTAGTGATAACTGCACTGCCTTGTTCAGTGAGGTTGATTTGCTTTGGAAGAGTTATTTTAAATTTCCTTTTCTGAGTGCAAAGGTCTATTAAGAATTTAGCGTAAGAAGGGACTTGCTGTATAGCTTTGATTAAGGGAATGTTAATTTTAACTTGATTAAAGATATCCCATAACTCTTCGTTTTTAGGTCCTTTCTTACTATAAGGAAATGAAGCTGGATTTTCTAAGGCTGTTGGGTAGGGAGCAATTTCAGTATTGGAATTCCCTTCCCCAACTTTAGTCTCTACTGGTTTCTTGGCTTCTACTTCCTTAAAGGTTACTTTCTTAATTTTTGTTTCTACCTTTGACTCCGATCTGGGTGGTTCTTCTTCATAAGCAATTTCTACCTCGTCGTCTGTCTCACTCTCCTTAGGCATTTCTATTTTATTATCTACTTCCTTTCCACTCCTAAGGGTAGTGACTTTGTTAACTTCGTTCACTTCGTTGACTTCATATTTATTTTCTTTGCCATGGTGGTGCGATGGGTTAACTGTGGTGTTGCTTGGAAGCTTCCCTTCTTCTCGTTTTGTTAAGGACTCTGCAATTTGTCCCATCTGCCTTTCGAGCATCTCCATAGTTTTTGCTTGAACCATGGTTTGTTGCTTCATGAATTCCATAAACTCGGAAAACTCTTTCGAGTTCCCCGACACTGGTCGTGAATCATTTTCTTCTTTAGGGTCTTGGCGTTTATAGTACCGATCATCCTTCGTAGCTGAGGTCGATCCATATTGGAAATCTCGGTTTTGTTGACGAGGTTGCTCATATCTTGGTTTCGGGGGAGCATCATTATCTTGATTATCCCTCCAACTAAAGTTCGGGTGTTTTCTCCATCCCGGATTGTAGGTCTCCGAGAATGGGTTCTCCCGTTCTCTTCGTTGCCGAAAACCAAAAGCTTCGTTCACATACTCTTCGTGCGTGAAGGTATGTGGGCAGTTCTCGGTTGGATGAGAAGGGTCTCCACAAGTGACACAGCAGACCTGTGCTACTGTAGCCTTTCCCATTCCTTTCATCAACAGGTCCATCTTTTTGCTTAGTTCGGATATGTCAGATTTAACTTCCTTCTTCCATGCGTTGTCTATGCCCATAACTTGGACACCAACACTATTATCCGAACCTGCTTGGACTTTTAAACCTTTGCTTAACTGGGTTAATAATTCCCAAGCTTCGTCATCTTCCTTAGCTAAAAAGGTCCCGCCTGAAGCAGCGGTGATCATATTCCTACTTTCTTGACTAACCCCATCGAAAAAGGTTTTAATTAGCATCCATTTAGGAATTTCATGGTGAGGGCATGTTCTTAGTAATTCATTTAACCTATTAAAGGCTTCGTGGAATTGTTCCCCTATTTTCTGTTTAAATCCTGTTATTTCTTTACGTTTTTCTGTAGTTTTACTAATTGGGTAATATTCGGTTAGAAATTCTTTTTTCATCTGATCCCAGTTAGTTATACTATCAGTGGGAAGTGACACGAACCAATTTTTTGCTCTTTCCTTCAAGGATAAAGGAAAGAGTCTGAGTTTTAAAGCGTCTACGGTCATTCCCCTAACGTGATTGGCCTTACATATGGCAGTGAATTCGGCTAAGTGCTCATACGGTTTTTCGCTTGGTGCTCCGCGAAAAACGGGTAATATGCTAAATAGCTGTGGCCTAATTTCGGGCTCATTCTCATTAATTGGATAGAGAATGGGTGATGGATCAGGGATATCACTCGGCCTATAATGGGATTCTACGGTTCTACGGTCTCCCATTGGTCTTTGGTTTTGTTGGACGTCAACAAGAACGTTATCGACGTTCTCGTCTTCCGAACTAATTATTTCTTCTTCCACGTTTACTTTAGGAGCAGTATCTTTAGTTTCGTTTGCTTGAGTTGTGGCTCGCCTATTAGATCTAGTAGTTTTTTCGATTTCTGGATCAAACTTCAAAGGTGAAATTCTACCAGAATATCGTGTGTGCATAAACCTATGAGGGCTAGATGAAGAATTAGAACTAGAAACTTTCTTTTTGGTGAGAATCGATGCTTGCGCCACGATTCCCTTTTCTTAATAAACTAAGGCAATAATTAAAGCTTGAAATAATTAAATAGAATAATAGCAAAATAAGGAAACTTAAACTAAATTAAGTAAGCAAATAAAAGCAAATCAGCAAATAAATTGAGATTAACTAAATTAACTAAATTACTCTAGAAAACAAATTAAGTAACTAAACTAAGCTAATTACTAATATACGTGATTTAAGCGCAACCGCTCCCCGGCAACGGCGCCAAAATTTGATGCGAGTGTCGTTAACCCGTCAAAAATACCACTAAATACCTTAGAAGCTAGGGTAAGTAGGGATCGTATCCACAGAGAGCGAGAGGTTAATTACACGTATTTGAGCGACTAGCGTTGTAAAATAATTAACTTAAAAAGATTGATTTGGTTGTAAAAAGGTGATTGCTTGATTTATAAAACTAGTTACTTGCGAAATTTGTGAAAAGAAAACTTAAGAAAACTGTTTGATTGAATTAAGTACGAGGATAACCATTCCCGGATTCCACACCTCGCTTTGCATTTAATTTATAAAAACGATATAAAGATTACATAGACATAATCATTGTTATAATTATTATTAGAATCGTTACGTGATCTTGGGCATAGCGCGTGACACGTTTAATTACTCGTCTTAATTAAACAATTAACTCGGCACGAATAATAAAATGTCAACGAACTATCTTGCGAAACGCGACAAACAAATAATAATCATTCGTTTACAATCGAAATATAAATAATAAAAACCATGCAAACTTAAGTTAATCGTTCATAAAATAAAACTTAGCGATGTGCTTCCTCCGAGAATGATTATGATGAGACTAGTTGGACATCGTTGGTGCAATGTTCAAGAGTTGTGTATCCATCTTCGTAGCTTGACTCGTGTGCTCCTCGTACGTGTGTTCGCTCAAACAGGGTCCTTTTTCTTAGCTTTCTCCTCCAAAAAACGATGCTTTCTTCTAAAATATGACTTTGTATTTATAGGAAAAGCTGGAAAAACCCTAAAAACGGCCGTATATTATTTTAATGGGCTGGGCGCAGCCGTAGGCGCAGGCCTGCGCCCCCCCCCCCCCCTGCGCTGGTCTGTAAAATTCGTATTTTTGAGAATTAATTTCTTCTGCTGAACCCTCGGTGTGGGCGCAGGGCTGCGCCCCTCTCTGCGCCTGGCTCTGAGTTTTTGTCCTTTTTACGCCATTTTAAACCGGATTTTGTTTACCTGCACAAGCACCGAATTTATTCAATAGCGGCACATTCTATGACACTTTCATACGAAAAACAACTCTTTTGGGTTTAATAAACATGATAAATTATAACCCGATCAAGTACCCCCGATCACTAATGATAGCTCTCGGTGAACCGAATCGAGTGAAAAGCTTCTTAAGGAAGGAGCATACAATCCTAGCATCGTTGGTGGGTAAAGCCTGTGCCTCAACCCATTTAGAAACATAGTCAACCGCAACTAAGATGTATTTATGACCACGAGAGGGAGGAAAAGGTCCCATAAAGTCGATGCCCCAAACGTCAAAGATCTCACACACCTGAAAAGTGTGTAGAGGCATCTCATTCCGATTTGAGATGTTTCCTTGACGCTGACATGCATCACATTTCTTAACTAGATCTTGGGCATCTTTGAATATAGTAGGCAAGAAGAAACCGGCATCGAACACTTTCTTGGCTGTGACATTGGCCCCGTGAAGACCACCTGTAGGACCTAAGTGACACTCACACAAGATTTGGAACGCCTCGTCGGCAAACACACACCGGCGAATGATTTGATCGGCACATACCCGAAATAGATACGGGTCATCCCAGAAGTAGTTCTTAACATCTCGTAAGAACTTCTTCTTTTGTTGATGAGTTAACCCTTTAACCAACACGTTGCCTGCCAAATAGTTAGCATAGTTAGCAAACCATGGGTAGTCATTTGATGCCTATACTGCGCATAAGGACTCGTCAGGGAATTTCTCTTTGAACTCAGACTCATTCAAAGGAGACAAGTCTGAATTTTCTAATCTGCTCAAATGATCTGCCGCCAGATTCTCAGCCCCTTTCTTGTCTTTGATCTCGATATCAAACTCCTGGAGCAGAAGAATCCATCGGATCAAACGTAGTTTTGCGTCCTGCTTCTGAAACAAGTATCTCAGAGCTGCATGATCCGTGTAGACCACTGTTTTCGAGAGAACCAAGTATGATCGGAACTTCTCAAACGCATAAACCACAACAAGAAGCTCTCTCTCTGTTGTAGTGTAATTACGCTGAAGGCCTGTAAGAGTCTTACTCGCAAAGTATATGGCGTGGAACCGTTTATTCCGACGCTGACCTAACACTGCCGCAATAGCAAAGTCGCTCGCATCACACATCAACTCAAATGGCGACTCCCAGTCGGGTGCCACCATGATAGGGGCAGTGGTTAGCTTCTCTTTCAACGTGTTAAAGGACTGCAAACATTCATCATCGAAGACAAGTGTTGCATCCTTCTCAAGGAGCTTAGTCATAGGGCGAGCAATGAGTGTGAAGTCTTTAATGAATCGCCGGTAAAAACCAGCGTGCCCTAGAAAGCTACGAACCGACTTAACAGACGTGGGAGGAGGCAGCTTAGATATAGTCTCAACTTTAGCCCGATCTACCTCAATTCCCTTACTCGAGATCTTGTGTCCTAACACTATACCCTCTCGGACCATGAAATGACACTTCTCCCAATTAAGGACCAGATGGTCTCCTCACATCGGGTTAGCATCTTCTCTAAGTTAGTCAGGCAGTCCGAGAAAGAGTTACCAAACACAGAGAAATCATCCATGAAGACCTCAACACACTTCTCAATCATATCATGGAAGATGGCTACCATACACCGCTGAAATGTCGCAGGAGCATTGCACAAACCAAAAGGCATGCGCCTATATGCGAACGTCCCATAAGGGCATGTGAATGTAGTCTTGTCCTGATCTTGTGGGCTGATCAGGATATGAAAATATCCTGAGAAACCATCCAGAAAACAATAGAACTCGTTTCCAGATAGTCGCTCAAGCATCTGATCGATAAAGGGCAAAGGAAAGTGATCCTTACGAGTTGCATCATTGAGTTTGCGATAGTCAATGCAAACTCGCCATCTCGTGACCGTCCTTGAAGGAATCAGCTCGTTCTTATCATTCTGAATGACAGTCATACCGCCCTATTTAGGGACTACATGCACAGGACTCACCCACGGAGAATCAGAGATAGGATATATCAACCCGCCATCAAGAAGCTTCAATACTTCTTTCTTAATAACATCGTGAATCTTCGGGTTGACTCTCCTTTGGGGCTGAATGACAGGTTTGATGTCCTCTTCCATCAGAATCTTGTGGGTACAATAAGCAGGGTTGATGCCTCGTATGTCAGTAATCTTCCATGCAATTGTCTGCTTATGCTTTCTTAGAACATTCAAGAGCTGTGCCTTCTCTTCACCAGAAAGATCATTGGCGATAATAACCGGCAACTGAGATTGCCCCTCTAAGTAGGCGTACTCAAGGTGAGATGGCAGCTCCTTAAGTTCGAGAGTCGGAGGATATTCAATGGACAACTTAGATGTGACTAACTCCTCGCGATCCATAGGTACAACCTCCTCAATAGGCAGAGATGTATCAACGGCACATAAATCAACGGGATCGTCAGAGTTGACAACGAAATCAGAGTCTAAAGAAATCGGATACGAGGATAGATCATCATCAGAAATACAATCGTCTACATCCGGTGATGTAGACGTCTCATGTCCCGACATCAATGACTTCAACAACTTCTCATCATCTTCTTGATATTGCTCTCTATCAGAGAAGTGTGAAGACTTAACAAAACAAATGGACTCGACTGTGTCATTAGGCTTCTGCATCGCCTTATCAACATCAAAACTGACTCGCTCATTCCCAACCCGAAGCGTAAGCTTCTTATCAAATACATCAATGATGGCGCGAGATGTAGCTATGAAAGTTCTTCCCAGAATGAGCGGTACAGTGCAGTCTTCGCTCATGTCCATGATCACAAAGTCGACCCGGAAAACAAACTTATCGACTTTCACCAGCATATTCTCAGCAATACCCTGCGGGAACTTAACTGATCTATCGGCCAGCTGAATACTCATGCATGTAGGTTTAGGATCTCCTAACCCTAACCGAGCATATAACGAAGAAGGCATGAGATTGATGCTAGCTCCCAGATCAGCAAGAGCATTAGTAACGTGGAGAGGCCCTATATGACAAGGTATCGTGAAACTACCTGGATCATCCTGCTTAACTGGAAGCTTGTTCTGGAGGACAGCTGAACGTTCAGCATTCATCTACACTGTAGCTAGATCCTCAAGCTTCTAACGATTAGAAAGGAGGTCTTTCAGGAACTTGGCATACTTAGGCATCTGTGTAATTGCATCAACAAATGGAATGTTGATCTGCAACTGTTTAAACAGACCCTAAAACTTTCCATACTGCTTATCTTGCACCTCTTTCTTCAACCGATTAGGGTATGGGATACGTGGTTTGTAAGGATTTGCTGCAGGGACTTTCCGAGATGGGACTTGTGCGGGACTCACTGATTCTGGTGGATGCACCTCGTCCGTAGTGGTCTCCGGCCCTTTCTCAGCCGAGGGTGAAGAAGGAGGAGGTGGCGGGTTAGACGGTTCAGGATCTTTGGTTGTCTTTCCACTTCTTGTCACAACCATCTTTGCTTCCCCATGGGATTTGGAATCGTATTACTAGGAAGCTCGCCTGACTGCCTCTCATTCAAGGTCTTAGCCATCTGACCAAGCTGATTCTCGAGATTCTTCATTGCTGATTGCTGATTACGATTGATCACAGACTGCTCGGCCATGTACTTTGCCATCATTTCTTCCAAACTCGGCTTCTATTGTGAAGAAGTGTTTTGGTTCTGCCCTTGATATTGTTGTTGATGGCGAGGATTCTGAAGAATTTGAACATTTTGGTTTGGTACAAATCCTTGGCCACGAGGTTGGAACCTCTGCCCTTGCCCCTGCTGAAAACCTTGGTTATACCCCTGATTATACCCTCCTGAACTACCTTGATTGTAACCTCCTGAATTGCCCTGATTATAACCCGCGTGAGGTTAAACTGTGGGCGAGGGTGAGCGAACCCTGGAGGTCGAGGACGAGGGGGGTTAGAAAACCCCTGAGGTCTAAAGGTGTTCTGAGAGGAGTAATGAAGATTATTGTTAGGTCTTGGAAAACCTTCGGGCGTGTACTCATAATCTCCAGAAGAAAGATAGACTTCCTCCTGTTGGTACTCAGTAGCATATGCAGCTTGACATTCATAACCAAAATGAGCTCCACCACAATGTTCACACCCTTGTTGTATGGCGTGCACAGGGTATGATGATCCACTACAACAAAATGAACCTAAAGCAACATGGGAAAAGTGTTGTGTTAGGCCTTACAAGTGTTGCGATAGGCCTAATGCGACACTTTATGTAGTGCCACCTTAGCCAACGTCGCCTTAGGTCTAAAGCGACACTTTCACTAGATAATGCAACACTTTTCAAAAGTGTTGTCATTATTTTATAAATGCAACACTTTTTAAATGCAACACTTTTTATATTTTAAAGCAACACTTTTAATGTGTTGTCATTATTTTATAAATGCAACACTTTTTAAATGCAACATTTTTTATACTCTAAAGCAACACTTTTAATTTATTGTTACCAACTTATAGCAACACTTTACTTATCAAATGCAACACTTATCAAATGTTGTCATTATGTAAATGCAACACCATTATCAATCTATTGCAACACTTTATTATTGTTTTAAATTACATAAATGCAATATTTTCTAGACAAAAGACATACATTCATTATTTTTTAAATTTAATGCAAATACAAAAAATATTTCAAGTATATAAACGTCTACAACCATACTAAGAATCATCAAATGTATAAGTGATACAACAAAAAAGTAAATTACATTCTCGGGAATACATATTCAATTCCTCTTCTTGTAATTTCTTTCATACGAAACCGACGCTTATCATGCCCAACTCTCCTTCTTTCATACGAAACCGACGCTTATCACGCACAACTCTCATTCTCTCCTTCTGTCAATCAAAGAAATAACAACGCAACAATTAGTTAAATAGCCAAAGGATGCTTAAACCACATGAATGCCACTACTAACAGTTTCTATATGAAGTTAACCATGAGAAAATAAGGTTAAGTGATTGTTGAGATCAACTCCATAAGCCTCAATATCCGTTACAAAATTATACAAATAAGCACATATATTGAAGTTATTATAATAAGAAGAATTTAATAACGTGATAATAGGAACAAATTTTGTCAATAACAATGGTATAAAGTCATCAGTTAACAATCTTATATAAAACATGATTAGTAAGTTGTTTGTTCTCATGTAGCCCATCCAAATACAAGGTAAGCATGTGTCATATGGTCAACTCTTATTCTAGATACCCTAGTCATTATACACTAATTCGACTAAGTTTATTAAATATTCGTAGTCATTATGCAAGTGAAGCAAGCAGCTTTGCACCAAAGTCAATCCCAACCAAGCAAGCCAATCCAACAACTAAAGCTGCAAAAACAGCAGCATACCTGTGCATACATATGTAATTTTATTACTAAATAACCTGGTCCAAAGCGTATATAATTTTTTTAAAATATATCAGTCATAGACAGGTAATATATTAGATTATAGAAGTACCTTGTTGAGAAGATTGCTCACTAGACCCATTAACTAACTTTGTATTATACTTTCAAAATTATTGTATTAAGAAAAGGTCCATGAAGAGGTCATTCAAATAACTCCACTACAAAATAAACACACTAAGCAGAAAACATGTTGTGGTTTACACAAAACAAATTCCGAAATATACTAAACTGAAGTTCCTTATATTTCTATTGTAGTAATAGCAAGAGTATAATGATAATTAAAATGTAGATGAAAAAGGAACAAATAAAAAAATGCTTGTAAAATTATATAAGTTTTACCAATATATATATAACTTATGTACATGGTTTAGGTGGGGATATTATTTAAGAAACTATGTTTCCAACAAGTCAAAAAGTACACATGCACCACTGAAATTGAACACAGATTGTATTTCATATTCTTAAAGCTCACCAGGTAAAGAGTTTAATGACCTTATATACTATATATGAAGTTCCTATCGCCTTCAAACTCTAAAAGCTATATTTATATAGGTGTATATCCAACCATTTATATCCAACCATTTATATGCCCTGTTATCCTAAATTAATATCGAATTAGAATACCCGAAATGAGCAGCAACAATGTATGTCTATCAGGTGTGATTATGCGTTTTATAAGTGATTATATGATATTCAAGAACTGTTGATTCAGATGATCTGTTCCAAAACGCACATCCAAACACCCCGTAAATCAAACCCTTCTAATCTGATTCATTAAGATGCAACAAAATAGTGTGAGCCAAGAGGGTAGAGGTGAAGAAAAAAACCTTAGTACGGCCCTTTTTCGTTGCAATATGGAGAGTTGTATTCCCCTTGTTATCTTCCAAACACAAAACAGTAGGATCAGGTTTAATTAGTTCAACCACCATGTCCATATTTTGGCCCTTGACAGCCATGTGCAGTGTCGTTTGTCCTTTCTTATCAATTCTAAAACCGATGCTTGTATCCTTGCTCAACACTGATTTCGCTACTTCCGGGTGCCCCATTCGTGCTGCAGTATGAAGCACCGTCTTACCATTGTTTCTAGCTATCTTTGCAAGATTTGAATCAGCATCGAGAAGCAGGTTTACTACGTCAATGTGTCCTTGAGCAGCTGCTGTGTGTAATGCAGTTGAATTAGCCGAGTCTGTGGTCATCACCAAATTCGGAAAAGAATTCAAAAGTTCCTTCAAAACTTCTGCAAGATTAAACACAATCAGTATATGCTCAAAAGTTCCCCCCAAAACTTGATAGAATTGTTCAAATTTTAGTATCTACCACAAATTATACAAAATTCATCCCCTAAAAGAAATTTGTAATTAACATGTCCATTTCTCCCTCTTCCATAGATTTTATGGCTCCATGGCTGATTATATTGTTTTCAGAAACTGAAAAGTTTGAGCCCTGGGCCTGAAGTTCATATGTGCAACCGGTCAAGACACGTTGATATTGATTGAGTTGGAGGGACTTTCGATTACTGAGACCCCGATAACCTTTGTAACCAAAGCGCACACCAAGTTACAAATATCGTATCTTTTTACGAAATCATATCAAGCTAAGGGATAGTTTCTTGATTCTGAGGTGCATACCACATCGTAATGAACGAATGATGTGTCTTCAGATACAATTTCTAATGAACGAATTCACAACAAACATCAATGAACACAAATTAGAAGAATAGAAAGAAAAACCAGGCAAAATCGAATGGTAAACAACAAGAAAGCAGGTAATAAAACCTGATATAAAAATCTCAAACTTAGGCCTATAACCGTAGTTGAGGACGCGTAGCAGGAGCGGTGTGGGGGCGTAGTGCAAACGAGTGAAGGTGGAGGCGAACTACAACCGAGCAGCGACGGTTAAGCATAAAAAATTTAACAAATACAAAAAATAAATCTACCGTCGAGAGCCACCGCCGAGGAGAGCCACCGGTGGGCACAGAGCCACCGTCCAGTCACCGATGGGCACAGAGCCACCGTCGAGAAGCCAGTCACCGGTGGGCATAGAGCCACCGCCGAGGAGAGCCACCAGTGAGCACAGAGCCACCGTCGACTGGTCGAGAGGAGAGAGAGAAAGAAAGCGGCGGTCTCGAGTCTCGACTGCTGGAGTGCAGAGAAAGAAAGACAGAAGGTCGAGGGCAGCGTTGGTCGCCTGAGAAGCCGGTCGCCGCCTCGTCAGTGGTCGGCTGAGAAGCCAGAGCCCAAAAATCGTATTTGAAATTGTGAAGTGAAGGGAGGCGACTGTTGTTGTTGAAAAACCTAGATTAGGAAATATCTTTTACATGACACATATTATACCAATAGAAAATATTAAAAATCTATATCTATTAATAAAAGTCAAAATCAGGCATTGAACTTTTGTGTATTTTTTAATCATAATTACAAAAAAAAAAAAAAAGTATTAACACTTAAAAACACGTCATATTTTTTTCATTATAAATGCAACACTCAAAAAATATTTTTTTAAAAATGTGTTGCATTTTTTTCATTATAGGTGCAACACTCTAAAATGTGTTGCATTTTTTCATTATAAATGCAACACTCTAAAAATGTGTTGCTTTTTTTTCATTACAAACGCAACACTCTAAAAATGTGGTGCATTTTTTATTGAAATATGCAACACTATAAACAAATGTTGCAATTTTTAGTAAAAATTGCAACACTTTAGAAAAATGTTGCATTTTTTTAGTAAAAATGGCAACATTTTAAAAAAAGTGTTGCATTAAATCATTATATGCAACACTTTTTGTCAATGTGTTGCTTTAGAGCGAACTTAAATAAAAAAGCAACAGTTTTTAAATGTGTTGCATCAAAAGTGTTGCCTTAGCTTCAAAATGTAGTAGTGTGATGACGCTTGTGAATGGCCATTTGACTGCTTAGTTAGAATGTCTATCTAAGCAGTGAGATTAGCAATGGCTTCAGCTTGCTTTGAATCATTTGCTCCCCAACCAAAGTATTCACTCGGTGTCTGAGTTTGACTTAAGACCAGATCATCGATTATGTCAAAAGCCTCTTCAGGAGTCCTCTTATACACCGACCCGTTACAAGCTGAGTCGATCAGTGAGTGATACATGGGGTGAACATTCTCATAGAAAACCTTGACACGGTGATTAAGTGTCATGTTATGATTAGGGCATTTCATGATGGACTCTTTATACCTCTCCCATGCATCATATAGAGACTCGTCAGGTTTCTGCTTAAATGAGAGAATGTCACTCATAAGCTTAGTAGTCCGAGACGGAGGGCAGAATTTGAGTAGAAATTTGGATTCCATTTGTCCCAAGTACGAATCGAGTTTGAGGGAAGGGACTCATACCACATCATGGCACGTCCTTGGAACTTGATTCGCCTTATACCCACCGCATGCTTTTTTGAATTTCTTCAGGTGGGAATACGGGTCCTCAGAAGATAGACCGCAGAATTACGCGTTACTCTGAACTAAAGCGATCAGACTCGACTTTAGCTCAAAATTAACGGCATCGAATCCAGGAATAACTATTGCACCTTCCGAGTCATCAGTGACCGGTTGGTTAAGCTCAAGCATTGTCCTTCGGTCTCCCATTGTGAAAGAGGAAGACTCAGAAGAAGCGAAGATTCAGAAGATGAAGACGGTGAAGAAGGTGAAGGACTTGAAATCGGAGGTAACTGAACACAAATGTCTACGTGACCTTCCTCCACCGGATGAGGAACAGTATGGTTAGTAGAATCAGATAAACTAGACAGTCCCTCAACTAAAGGGTGCGATTGGTCACGAAGACGGCTACGGAATGCTCGCTCAGGTTCGGAGTATGGGCTGACGATATTAGGATTACGACGACTCATACACCGAACACCCTTTAAAGAAAAATGAAGATAGACAGAAAATTAAACATTTCAGGGGGATTGCCCCTAAAAAGGATCAACTAAATTACCGGCGTTGGTTGTTTCTTAAAGCTTGCACCGTTCCCCGGCAATGGCGCCAAAAACTTGACGCGTGCAAAACACACCTCAGGTTTTAATAACTAAATGAACCCAAAGTATAAATTACACAACTGGCAGTGTACCAATCATGTGCAATATAGCTTTAAGAATCACCTAGGATTTATCGAACTCAGGGAACGGAATAAAGAAAGGAGACTCCAATACTACAACCTAAACCAATATTTAGCTATTTCGGACTTTTTGAGGAAAATATCAACTAGAGACACTAATTAAAATCAATTATCTGAAAAACTGATGCAAACTAAGTAACACAAGAATAAAAAGTTAAACTAATATTTTTGGATTTTTCAGATTAAAATAAAAACTAATTCTAGCAAACAAGAATTAAACTAAACAACTAAAGCAAGCAAGTAACGACAACTAAATTATATGAACCAAACTAATTAAAGCAAAATCAAATCAAACTAACTTAAGCGAGTAAAGAACGATGATAAATTTTACGAAACTCTTATATTACGAAAGCGTCACCCACTTGGAATTAAAAAAAACTACGATTAATTGGCGATGGATTGAATTGACTGACTAAAGACAAATCGGTTGATAACCAATTCTAAATTCAATTAAGCTCGGATTTTGGTTTAATTTACCGATTATTTAATTACTTCAAGTTAGAATATTTAATCTTGATAACCACGTGATGAAAACAAAGCAACGCGTTGAAACTCCAATATTAACTAATAAATCTTATAATCGCAACACAATGCCTAAAGATAATCGATTAACACCGAAATCCAACAAATTGACTTTGTCACTTTAAAAATCAAACTTTATGATTTGTCAACCCTATTATCGCAACACACAACCAACAAACGCATAAAATTCTAGATTAACAATCAACTATCAAATCATTATCGCAACACGATGCCTAGAAGAGATAATTGACTATTAATTTTTCATTTAAAGCATCTTTCTTTTTAAAACGCAGATTTAATTAACACTTTATTATCGCAAAACAATGCTAAAAGATTAATAAAAATCTGATTTTTAACAAGAAAATATGAAATAATCAAGAATCCAATAAATATAAACCAAAATCCATCAATCAATCCAACAATTTACCAATTAATACATAGAATCCATCATCCCAAGCGGGTGAACAAGAAAACTACTCATTAATCATATTAAAAACCGTAATTAAACTCAAAGAAATAATTACCATTACGAAATCAGGAGGTTTAAAGAACGAGTGTACCAAATCCGTAACAATCCGTGCGAAAGTAAATTCCAAAACTTGAACCGAATGCTTGTAAATCCAGGAAATCCGATAACCTTCACTAAACTATGATTAATTACTTTGAAAAGCTACGAAAAACTCTGAAACTCGTCTCCAAAACCGTGGATAATATCGTGCCGAAAGCTTGTGAATTCAAGAAAATCGAAAACCTCTACTAATCTATGATTAACTATTGTGAAAATCGAAGAAAAACGCAAGTAAAAGATCTGAAAATCGTCTCTGAAACTCCCCAAAATCGATACCCTTCGGCTGCTGCAAACTAGGGTATAAAAAACAAATTTCGTGGGCTGGGCTTCTTACGCGGACGCGTAGGGTTAAGTCACGCGGCCGCGTAGCTGTGTTGACTGGTCTTACACCACCTGGCTACATGGTCTTGTAAAAATCTGTTTACGCGGCCGCGTGAAAGAAAGCTACACGGCCGCGTAGGGCACTTTTCAGCAAATCTCCGAATTTTATCAGGGAAGCTAAGTGGACTTCAATTCCTCGTTCTTTTGGCCTCGATTTCCGTTCCAATGTCGATTTAACGGCTTCTGACCTGCGAAACATAAATATTAATAAAATCAGTATCGTTTTCGCACATTTCGGTCTGAAAACCACCCAATATGCAAGGGAAATGATACAAAATATATGTATAAATATGCACATATCAATGGATCTTCAAATTAACTTACTATGGCTTATCGATTCCCCCCTTCCATACTTCAATTCGCGTTAACTTGTTGATAATCAACTTAATTAATTCGTATTTCCGATGCTAATTAATTGTACAATATAATATATTCTTTCCAATTCGTCCACACTAGCTAGTTGAGGAATTAAAACCGTACAAAACCGAAACGTGTTCCCATGCATCTTGGTTCTTCGCCAAACACTTCCGTAATTCTCCATTTATATTCACTATAATATATAAATTTAACAAAAAAAGGTTTTAAAAGATAGTTATTAATCATATTTGTTTATAAAGCTATAAAAATAATAGATATTACAACTAATAATTTCATTATTATATATTTTTAAATAAATGACATATTAATTTTATAAATTTATATACATTTCATATAAATGACTTTATTAAAGAGATCAACGTAATACATACATACATACATACATACATACATACATACATACATACATACATATATATATATATATACATATATATATATATATACATATATATATATATATATATATATATATATAGTGGGTTCAATGGAAAACCACAATGCACCTGAAAACTTGTGAAAACCGCACTGCACCACCACAAATGCATCAAATTCCCCGCGTGATGCATCAAAATCCCGCGTGATGCATCAAAATCTCGTGTGATGCATCACCTTATTTACGATCATGCCACCGCGTTTTTCATGAAATGCACCAAATCGGACGGTGTGCGTAGCTTTCCATAGTTTTCAGGTGCATAGTGATTTTCCATTGAACTCACCCCTCCTATATAATATATATATATATATATATATATATATATATATATATATATATATATATATATATATATATATATATATATATATATATATATTGGGGTTCGATTGAGAACTTTTGTGCATCGGACTTTCTACCAAGGGTGCATTAAGGGTATTTTTGGAATAAATTTATAAGAAAATTAATTAATTATAGAAAATTAGGTTTAATTAGATTAGGAAACAAATCAATACATTAAACAACTTACCAAAAATTTCTCCCTCTTTCTCTTCTCACCTCTCTCTCTTTCTCACCATGATCAACCTCTCTCCCTCTCCTTCCCCATGTGACCGCCCCACCCCCTCTCATTCTCAAAATCCGGCCACCGTCTTGCTCTCTCGGCCGCTGCACCACCATCGCACCACCGCTGCACCGACCATCTCTCTCTATGGCCAATAATCACTGCATTTTTTGAATGCATGATAAATTTTTGAATGATGAACACCTTCAATGAAAAACGCGATAAAAGGATGCATTTTTGAATGATGAACACCTTCAAAGATAAAAGGATGTATTTTGATGATTTTGGAAGAGATGAACGATATGCATGTATTTTGATGATGAACGATGAACGATATGTATGAAGAGATGAACGATTCATGTTTGTATTTTGATGTATTTTGATTTTGGAAGAGATGAACGATATGCATGAAGAAATGAACGATATGCATGTATTTTGATGATGAACGATATGCATGAAGAGATGAACGATTCATGTTTGTATTTTGATGTATTTTGATTTTGGTAGAGATGAACGATATGCATGATTTATTTTTGGAAGAGATGACCGATATGCATGAATAGATGAACGATATGCATGTATTTTGATGTATTTTGAATTTGTATTATTTTGTTAATTTTGGAAGTGTAATAATTAAATAAGGATTGCATAATTCCTGTTTTACCCCTCCGCGAATTTCATCATGTGCACTTGATGCATAAAACTTTCTTTTTAATTACCCTTTTGCCATTTAATCTAACTCACACATTCTTTTCATCCAATGGACAGTTGAGGTTCTTTTGTGCCTCGATGCACAAAAGTTCTCAATTGAACCTCCCTATATATATATATATATATATATATATATATATATATATATATATATATATATATATATATATATATATATATATATATATATATATATATATATATATATATATATATATAGGGAGGTTCAATTGAGAACTTTTGTGCATCGAGGTACAAAAGTACCTATATCATCCATTAGATCAAAGAATCGTATGGATTAGATTAAATAACAAAAGGGTAAATAATTGGACAATTTTATGCATCCTGTGCATTACAAAAAAAACATGGAAGGGCTTTTTGGGTATTGTGCATACCTCATTATATTTAATATTTTAACAAATAACTAAATAATAAATGTTAAAATAAATTCAATTGATCACTTCCAAATTTAACAAAAGTCACACAAATTCAAAAAGAATGATGGAGATATTGATGCATATCATATTAATCGTTCAATTCGTGATGCATATCGATTTATCTATACAAAATCTATACAATTCGTGATGCATATTCATCGTTTATCATCATCGTTCATCATCTTCGTATTCATCGTGTATCATCATCGTTCATCTATGCATAGTGTTCATCATGGTGATCGTTTTAATCATCAACATCATTGTTCCAATGGATGCATCAACGTGTTCATCGTCATCTTCTTCGTTCATCGTGTTTCATCGTATTGTTCATCATCGGTTGCATCTCTTGTTCATCATGTTCATCATCATCTCGGTGGCGGCGGCGGCGGTAGTTGGCGGGGTTACTCGATGCATACAGTGGAGAGAGAGAAAAAAAAGAGAGATACGGTGGAGAGGTGATTACAACAAAGGTGATGGTGGTGGTGGTGGTGTGGTGGATATGGTGGGGAGAGAGAAAGAGAGAGAGAGAGAGAGAGAGAGAGAAATAAAGAAAGAGAGAGATATGAGGAGGTGGTTACTTTTCTGAATATTTATTGTTTATTTAATTCTAATTTACCTATTATAATTAATTCCATATATTTAATTTTACACCTTCAATATTCCAGGAATACCCTTAGTGCACCCTTGTCTGATTCTTTGGTGCACAAAAGTTCCTAGAGGTGCCTCGGTGCATAAAAGTTCTTAATTGAATATGCATCGGAAAACCCGGGAACCACTTTATAGCCATTGGATCAAATGATGCATCACGAAGAAAGTCGATGCATCACGCGGGAATTTGATCCATCGCGCAAGAATTTGATGCATCACGCGGGAATTGTGATGCATTTATGGTGGTACATGGAGGTTTTCCAAGGTTTTCCGATGCATGTTGGTTTTCTATTGAACCCCTCTCTCTCTATATATTAATATATATATATATATAATACTAAATATGTAACCGGAAAAAAGATAAAGTTAAGTATAATGACAGAGTTATTATAATCATTCAAATGAATAGTAACTTTGATCAGTTATAATGTTGTTTCTAGAAGAAATCAAATGTTGTCGTTGTTTAGAAAAAAAGATCATACACAGTGCATTTGAATCAACATAGAGTACAAAAATTAGGTAGTACATTCCATTTTGACACAGGTTTGGTTTGAATTTTGAAAGTGCATATTTAAAGGTAAGATTCTACCATATTAATCATTATTGTTTTATTTCTAATTTTGTTCGATCTTCTAATGCATTTTTGCGACCAAAAGTTTTCCTCTTTTAACTTTTTACTGCACTAGGTTATATGTACTAATTGAAGATGAATATTGTCAACAAATGTGATATAAAATATAGTTTTGACAATAAAAATATTATGAAATTTTTATGTAAAGAAAAAGATCATGAAGTTCTATTTAATTTTGTCAAGAAATTAAGATTAATTGTTAAAAATAGTAACAGTTTTTTTTTGTTTTTTAGCCTTTATTCCAACATTATTTTTTTCATTAATAGTATCAACTTTTGTATTTTTTTTATAATTAATAGCATCAATTTTTATATTATATCGTTAAAACATTAATTTTTGTAATTTTTTTTATCTACAGAAACTATGTTTTTAACTATTTGCTATAAATATAAAATTGATTATATTGATGACAAAAAATAGATTTGTTGTAAATGCTAAAAAAACAAAAAAACTTGTTGCTATTTTTAGCATTTGACCTAGAAATTAAAGGACTTGAGATTCAATTTGTCGGTCCAGAAAGAATCATTAAATGTTGTTTCTTGTAATAAAAAAAATGATCGTGATGCACCATCCTTCTCGTGTGATGCAGTATGGTTCGACCCAGACTGATGCATTAATCGATCGCGATGCACAAATTTTCTGTATAATGCAATCCTATCGATCAACATGATACATAATACTTTTTCTAACGATGCATTGTGGTTTTCCAAGATTTTCCGATGCATGAAAGTTTTTCATTGAACCCACTTCTCAGTCTCTCTCTCTCTCTACACACACACACACACACACACACACACACACACACACACACACACACGCACGTTTATTAACCCGTGTATTCCACGGATAATTTTAATAAATTTGTTTTCTTAAAACTATATAACTTAAAATTAAAAGTTAATATTCAAACTTTATTACTAATGATATTTAATATATCTTATTATAATTAATTTATGTATAATTCATTTATACAAAAAACTAATCATTAATAACAATTAAGTTTATTAATAATTATTAATCAAAAAAATCTTTTAAATATTATTTGTTGTGATTTTGTGGGATTTAGTTATCAAACCAGTAATTTGATTTCAAAATTTTAATTTAATCTTAAAATACTAATTAACAATTGTCATGAATTAGTAGAAGATACCTCTTGACATCATGAGAAAATGTCAAATGTCAATTTAGTTACTATTTTAATAGTATTGATAGAGATATACACTATTTATAGATATATGGAGTAGGAACACAATGAAAATATTTCAATTCATAAGATTATGAAACACAAGTAACACATTTTTCATAACAATTGTATTAATTAATTCTTTACATAAAAATAAAAATATGGTTGAAGCCTGCAAGAGTACTGGTACTCATAACTCAACTTGTCTATAGAGAATAATAAGTACATGGTTTAGTATGTTACGATTCGGACACCAAGTTCCTTTTGTGCAAACTGTATTAGATTTTCAATCTCGCTCTCATCAATGAAACCGTTTCCGTTCTTGTCAGCACACTTGATCGCTGCTCTGGCTTTCAACCCAGAAAACCAACCACCATTGGCCTTAACTACTTGCCGGAGCTCCGTTTTGCTGATCCGACCATCTTTATCGATGTCAAACCTCATCAACCATCTCTTGAACTCCTTCATTGTGAGTTCTCGTCTGCCATCATCGCTATGGTTCAAATAAGTTGTCTTGAATGCCATTTTGTTTAAATATATAATGGAAAATATGAACTCAGTTGATGAGATTTCTGAAGGATTTGGCTGCAAATTTATACTATGCTAATGGAAATTTCTTTATACGTACCATCCTTTCTACTTGTTTCATATTCTTGGCCACGTTGGTACCATTGAATCTATTTAATGGCCGAAAAGCTTGAAGTCAAAAAGATTGAAAATGATGCTTCTTTAGGCCTAGGTATACAAATGATAAAACGTGTATGTTCAAATCACATCAAATAAAAGGATGGTACTCTAGTCTTGGATAAAGGAACAATATATATATGCTATCTAATTAATATTCTTTAAATATATGTAACCACAAAAAGTCAAATTTATAATAACATGATACGTTATATCATTAAATAGTTCGTTATTAGAAACTGAATTATATTATTAGAGACGGATGGATCATCACCCGTCTCAAAATTCACCTAAACTTACCCGTTTGTGCGAGCTATATATTTTAAATTGTTTTTCCAAGATTTTTTACGATGGTTTATCCATCTCTAATCCGTCACTAAACCTTAGAAAAATTTTGTTGCTAATTCATAAAAAAAAAAAAAAAAAATTAGCATGGACCATTTTTAAACGGATTTTATTCATCTATGATCTGTTGCTAAAATTCTTTAGAGAGGGATTAGAGATGTATTTGTGGTTAAACGCTAAAATTCTAGGAGTATATTTTATGGTTAAACGCAAAAAATAACAACCATCTTTCACTTTTTTAACGATTATAGCAACAATTTTTTTTTCTTAACGTTTATAGCATTCATCTTTCATTTTTCTTTTTTTACTTTTTTAACTGCAAAAAATAGCAACTATCTTTTTTTTTTTACAATTATAGAAAATGATGTATTTTTAACGTTTATAACATTTTTGTTTCTATTATTATTGTTATTATTATTAATATTAATTTTTTTACCAATTTAACTTTAAACACTTTAAATTTTGTTTCTTTAATTATAAATTATCAATAGGAATAATTAAAAGAATAAAATTTTAACAACGGTTTAATGTATTTAAAACCGCACATTCGAAATATTCTCAGTTTCATACAAAAGCCGCATCATGCATATCCTTATTTAGTGGAGTTTGTTAAAGAGACTTCAAATTAAGATATATTAGTCGTCTATAAGAAAATATGTATAAAAATTAGTGGGTTATCATGTTTATTTTAGAACAGAATACCACAATATTAGATATATTTTGAATTTGTTTAAAATAAATACTGAGTCACGTGTAAAAAAGTATTATTAACAAAAATCAAATTTTAGCAATGGTTTATCTTAGAAATAAGTTGTTATAAATCACTAAAATATTTCACTGTCACAATGTCACATATTTTTTATATTAAAAATTCCCCACGACTCGTTAAAATACACTAAATATACCCAATTAATAATTGTTTCTTTTGTTAATTAATCCTATTGATAATTTATAACTTAGAGAAACAAAATCTAAAATGTTTAAAGCTAAATTGGTACAAAAAATTTGATGATGATGATGATGATGATGATGATGATGATGATGATGATGATGATGATGATAATAATAATAATAATAATAATAATAAACAAAAATGTTATAAACGTTAAAAATACATCATTGCTATAAGCGTAAATAAAAATTAAAGATAATTGCTATTTTTTGCAGCTAACCTTTTGGTAACCTGTTATAGTGCTATAAACATTTAAAAAAAAATGAAAGATGAATGCTATAAACGTTAAGAAAAAAAGAGTGTTGCTATAATCGTTAAAAAGATGAAAGATGGTTGTCATTTTTTGCGTTTAACCCTATATTTTATTTATTTCATTTAGGTTATTATCCTTTTAAAATTTTAATTCCCGTTCGAATCAATTTATTTTTAACCTATCTTAAATTAGTCATTATTGATTTTTAAAGACCATTTTACTATACTATTAGCAACTAGCAGTGACAATTAGACGCCAATTTTACATTTTGAACGACATATATATTTACAATAATCTCAAATTTAAAATGAGTTTGATGATTTAAATGACGCAAATAAAATACACAAATAATTAATTTTGTATAAGCTTATGTGTCCTTCAGGCCTGCACGTCCAAGTTTAGCTCTCAAGATCCTGGACGAAATTCAAGTAAGCTTGTTTGTTTGGATTAAAATACATGTTTTAAGGCTAGGTTAAGTTAGAATGGATAGATTGGTGTTCTACGTACAATAAATAAGGAGTTGTATGTCTTAATAGGCCTAAACATGACCAATATAGTTATCTTTAATTATAGTGTTGTGTTAGCATATCCACAAAAATTAAAATTTGAGTAAATTACACGAATTGAATGGTCCCTGTGGTTTGCGGGTTTTTGCAGTTTTCATCCCTCAAAGTTTTTTTTACACCATTGGTCCAAAAATCCCAAACCTTTCACATTAATGGTCCTTCTGACTAACATCCGTTAACTTCACTGTTAAAGAGGAGGATATTTTCGTCTTTTTGCTTCTCAGGGACCATTTGCGTAATTTACTCAAAAATAAAATTGATTTTTCATTTCTTCCCTCTGAAAGCTTTGTCTTTTCGTTGGTCAATCCGCCACACCCTTTCTTCATCATTCATCAACCACTTCTTCTATATGATTCCACCGGATTTACGGCTAAACTATTTTGCCGATTTCTGGTTTAGCATCTCTTGTCCGGTTCATCCAATAGAAAAGGGTACAGTACGTCAATAATGTTATCGTGTGGAAAATAAGATTCCACAAGTCAACGCTCTTGCGTCAACGATCTCCCTTTAATTAAATAAGTATCAACCAACTAACCTCAAAGCACCAACGTCACCACCATGTCTGTTCCTAATTCCCTCTTACTCTTTTCCCTTTTCCTAGCTTCTCAAACCTCATACGCCCGATTCCGAAACCAAACCTTTGATTTCCCTTAGAGTCAGACTCTGAGGAAGCTCGTTCTCTCCTTTCAAACAACTCAGTCTTCGTCGGAGTGTTTACGGTGGACACTGGCGACTGATCTTGAGTGCATCGTCGGAGGGTTTTGTACAATAAGCCCGTCAGATTCAGGCATCCTGGTAACCCGACTCCGGCAAGTTCGTTTCTTACTTTTCATGTGGGTTTGGATCTGGACTCGATGGCATACGGTGGTCGCCGGCCGGAGATGTAAAGAGCAGAGAGAGAAAAGCTGGGAGAGAGAAGGTGGGGTTGAGTTGTGTGAATCCACGAAGAACAAAATCAATGGTTTGAACAAAAGTTGATTTTAGAAATTTGATTAATAGTAATAATAATCTTAAAACAAACAAACAAACAACAACAACAACAACAACAATAATAATAATAATTAGAAATGAGAAAAAAAAAAGATAACATGTTATAAATTTTACGTAAATGGTCCCTGAGAAGCAAAAAGATGAAAATACCCTCCTCTTTAACGGTGAAGTTAACAGATGTTAAACAGAGAGACCATTTATGTGAAAGGTTCGCATTTTTTGGACCAATGGTGTAAAAAAAACTTTGAGGGACGAAAACCGAAAAAACCCCTAAACCACAGGGACCATTCGTGTAATTTACTCTTAAAATTTTATATACGTACGTTCAGTAACCATTATAAGAGTAAAACTTCATCACTTGTCATATTTTCAATTAATTTGTGACTTGTCATATTTTCTTTTAATTTGTGACTTATCAATTTTTCAATTTGTTATGTAATTTACTACAATATAATTTAAATTTAAATCAAATCAAATCAAATCCACTCTATTAAAATTTAACTTAAATAATTTAATAAATAATCAACTAAAATTATATATATAAATTCTAATTCATTATTATTATTATTTTATACATTATAAATATTTATTTTAAGTATTATTATTAAGTCTATATGGATATTAATTAACCTAGTATTAAATGATAAGAGAATTAATCCCAACTGCAATTCATTCTTGAAAATTGAAATTAAGCAACGTATAATATGACAATATTCAGTCATACCGTCCTTCTAGAAGAAAACAAATCTTGTCATTTAGAAGAAAAAGGAATAATATACGGTGCTTATGATTCAACATGGAACACCAAAATCAGGTAGTATGTTCCATTAAGTCACAGGTTTGGTTTGAATTTTGAAAATACATATTAAAGGTATGATTCTATCATATATGATTAATGGTTTAATTCTTTATTCTTTTGATGCATTTTAGCGACCCAAAATTCCTTCTAACTTTTTACTGCACTATTAACTAGAAATAAAAATCAGAATTTACTATGAAAAAACCAATATGTTTTTACATTTTTGTTTATCCATGTTATTTTTTTTTCCATAAAAATCTTCAAGTTAATTTTCTTTTTGGTTTAGTGAAATTTGGACATTAGAACCCGGTTTTCAGTTTTTAAAAACCCGATTTACTAATTATAACCGGGTTCTAATGTTTAATTTTCACTAAACCAAAAAGAAAAAATTTAACTTGAAGACTTTTATGAAAAAAAAAAATAACATAGAGAGACGAAAACGCAAAAAAACCGTGAAATCATGTTGGTTTTTTTTAATAATAAACCCTAAAAATTACTAAGAAACGCAATATAAAAGGAAAATTTTGTAAAAACCATCAAACTACATGCTATTCTTATTAAGTCCTTTAATCATTTTTTTTCCTTTGATAAGTCTCTTAACCAAATTATTTTACCTTATAAATCCCTCAACTATTTTTTTTGCCTTCTAAATTTCTCAGCTTGATAAAACTCATGATATTTATTGTTTTATCAATATAAGTGATTGTTTGATTGACACATGCATGTTACACATACGTCGATGCAAAAAAATAAAATTAAAAAAATACATCAAAACAATCATTTTTTGTTGTTTAAAGTTTAGTCGACGTAAGCTCATTATATATATATATATATATATATATATATATATATATATATATATATATATATATATATATATATATATATATATATATATATATATATATATATATATATAGATTTAGGTTCAAGTGAGTACCACCTCTAATGCAGCGCACCAGAAGGTACCACACTTAAAAGTAATTTTTTTGAAATTTTTTTTCATGAACATATTCTAATTAACATTACACAGATCATATGTAAATTTCACGAAAATCCGAACACTCTAAGTGCATGAAAACACGCATCACATAAATGCATGTTCACATGTCTTCAAAATTATGTAAGTGTGTATTCACATCATTTTTTAGGAGCTAGGAGATGTGAATGTATGTGAAATTTATATATGATCTTCATTATGTTAATTAAAACATGTTTATGAAAAAAAAAATTAAAAAAACTTTTTTTAAAGGTGGTACCTTCTGGTGCGCTGCATAAAGGTGGTACTCTCTCGAACCATATATATATATATATATATATATATATATATATATATATATATATATATATATATATATATATATATATATATATATATATATATATATATATATATATATATATATATATATATATATATATATATATATATATATATATAAATTTGGGTCTAGACAACATTAGATCGAAATAATCATTATTTATGTTTTTGTATCAAACCAACTTATATATGTTACCTATAACACTAGAATTTTTTTTGATAAATATTATTTTTTCAACCTATCTTTTTTTTATATCTTTTTTTATTAGTCTATATTGATGCATTTTCAACACAAAAAATATTCAATTATGAGGTATATGTTTTTTGTCAACACATTTACTCATTTTAACGAATTTAGTCAACTTATTCCTTGTTCAAAACCCGAAATACTATAAACTTTTAAAAAATATTATTGCTTCGACCTATCGTTTTTTTTTGTTACATAAATCCAAAAAAAGAATTGTTTATTTTTTGTTTGTTTCTCGATCGAAAGCATTTACATTGGTGTCTACTCAAATTTTGAAAAGAATTTTTAGAAAAAAAATTTTGATTGAAGGACTTAATTAAAAAACATTTAAAGTATGATGATTTTCTAAGAAAAATAATTAATTAAGAGACTTAATCGAAAGAAAAAGTATTACCAAATGTGTGTGGTACCTAAACACTTTCTGTTAAATGGATGCCAAGTGTGTGTCACGTAAGCTCGATAACTGGTTGCAAAGTATAACATACCAACTTAATGAGTTTTAATTGGTTAAGGACCTTATCAGAAAAAAAATTAATAAATAAATAGGACACTAGATCAAAAAAATGTGTAGTTTGATAGGTTTTTACGAAAATTTCCAACTCTAAAATATAGTTTTGACAATTAAGACATCATTAAATAATTTAAGCCGATAAAAAATATGAAATTCTATTTAATTTTGTCGAGAATTGAAATTAAATTTGTCAATCAAGAAAGAATCATGAAATGTTATTTTTTGTCGAGAAATTAATGACTACTAATACAATTTTAACATTCTAATTTGTCACCGATACTCTTTTTTGTGAACACTGAATTATATAATAATTTGTTGGCCAAAAAGTTTTGTATTACCTTTATCATCAAAATATATATTTTATGTTATTACTTCTTGACAGTTTCCCCTCGTAATCACTAGAAGGACATTGGCATTTACTTACACACACATTCAGTTACTGAAGTCGGTTTGAGTAACTAAATATCAAATAATACATATTCAGACTAAATTAAAGAGTAGGTTAATATCTTTAAAAAAATTAAAACAAAAAAGACCAAAAAAACTCGAGTTGATTTATGCTATTTCACTCTATCACACTCTAACATGCTGCTAATGCCCTGCCTAATCTGCCTCTCCTCCTCCCGCTCAATTTCATCCAATCGGTTAGCGCTCAATCACATGTACGATTCAATCAGATTCTCTTTGCATTGTAGCCTCCCCATATGTCTGATTTGTTAACAAACTGATCTAAGTTCATCAATCAGATTTTTTGAGTTGTGTTCATCTAGTGAGGATATGATAATGTCTTTTCTTCTATCGAGGGTGTTTGTTGAATTTTACCCTAAAATTAGTATTGGTATGTACTTCTAAAATTCCTGGAGATATGGTGATCTAAATTATACTCTGCATTGTTGTTTTCTTTGAAAGTATGAAATCAGGTTTGTTTGTGTTTATTTTGGATTAATGTGTTGTTTGGTTGAAGTAAGTTTCTATTAAATAGGAGTTGATGATGTGGGTCATGGTGAGAAAATTGGGTTGGACCCAAGAGCCCATGTTCATTTTAGGGCTATGGACTTTTTCTAGCAAAGGGAGAGCATAGCCATAGGTTCCTCCCCAAGCAACCCTTCACGCTTCCATGACTCTGCTCCATGACTACCTCTCCGGCCGGCGACCACCGCCGCCATTCCTTCGCCGGCAAACACCAGCCATCACTGCTTTGGACCTCCATCTCCCTCTGGTTAGTCTTCTCCCACCGCTTCCTCTCTTCCTCTCAACTGATAGCGGCGCCGCCGCCGCTCCGTCACCGTTACAACCCATAGCTCACTCTCCATCTCCATCTCGCTCACTCTCCCTCTCTCGTTCTCACAACCAACCACGACAACGGCCTAAACCCTAGTGCCGTAGCCGCCATCACTCCGTCGCAGGTACTCCCTCTCCCTCTACGATCTGCCTCCACCGCCTCTGCTTCGTGCATCTTCCATGAACCACCAGCTAACTCAAGGTTTGATCGGTAATGGTTTGAGATCTGGTATTCTTTTGGTATTGTTTTCAGCTAACGTAAGGCAACTGATTATATACTTATATTACTGCACTTAACGTCTCTATGATTCTGAGTTTTAGTTAATCATATAGTTATTCATTTCCCAATTTTGTAAATTTGACTTGATCGTCGGAGGTGGATTCCGGGGCTCCGGCCCGGGGTCCACTTCTAACGAGTTTCTCCTGTTGTTTTAGCTATGATCCGAGTCCGAGAACGATAAGGAACGACTCCAACGTCAAATCCCGCCGGACTACGCTTGAACAGGAGTCAAGCTGACATGTGCTCATTTGTATTAATATTGGTAGGAGTAGTAAAGAAGAGGACAGGTTTACACACAAGGATTGGCATAAATTCAAATGGCAACATCATGCAATTTCAGTTTTCAAGATTAGTTAACGAAAAGTAGTCATTTTTCAATTTCAGTTTTCAAGTTATAGATTTCAGAACAAAAACAAAGGTTTCTATAAAAAGTGAAAACTTGTTTAGATGATGAAGTTTTAGTTTTAAGAAAAGGGAAAATGACGTCAAATAGTTGTGTACTTTTGAGTTTGTACTCATTTATGTAGTGTACTTTTTTTGTGCACATTTGGTAGCCAAAACTTTCAAAAATGTTTCAATTAGGTAGTTGGGTGACTTGGAAATCGGCACCAACCGGTCACCATGCTTACGTGGACGGGTTTTTCAAGAAAAATGACATCAAACAGCTATGTACTTTTAAGTTTATACACATTTATGTGGACATATTTTTTATAATTTGGAATTAAAAAAACCTAAGATTGTTTATTTTTTCTATAAAACTATAAAAAGATCTTAAACAAATATGTATCAAATTGATAAATATGCTTTCATTTTATAAGAATATGCTAGAGCATAAATTTTCAACTCCCAAACATGATATCTATCAAGTGGAAATGATATGTTTTGAATTTGATAAGCACCGTGTTTAAGAGTCATTAATTATAGGAAGAATTTTATATATATCCTTGTAAACTTCCAATATTACGTATATATCCTTACAAACTTTCTTATTACATATATATCCTTCTAAACCTTTAAATCTTACACATATATCCAAATGACTATTTTAAATTTAATTAAATCATTTAAAAAAATATTAAATATTATTTTTTAATTAATTTATTATTGAATTAAATTAGAAAATGATATTTCTTTATTTTTCTAATTTATTTTTATTGGAATTTAAGATGGTATTTTAGGTATCCAAAATTTTTTTAAACGATAAAATAAATTTAAAATAGTCATTTGGATATATACGTGAGATTTAAAGATTTAGAAGGATATATATGTAATAAGGAATTTTGCAAGGATATATACGTGAGATTTAAAGATTTAGAAGGATATATATGTAATAAGGAATTTTGCAAGGATATATGCGTAATATTAAAAGTTTACATGGATATATATGAAATTCTTCCTTAATTCTATGTCATAAAATATGTCAACATAAGTATCATAACCGGTTGGTATCGATTTTTAGGTAACCAACTACTTAATTGAATCAATTTTAAAATTTTGACTGCTAAATGTGGACAAAAGATTAGTACACAACATAAATGTGTACAAACTTAAAAGTTCATAGCTATTTGATATCATTTTTCTTGAAAAAACCGTCCACGTAAGCATGGTGACCGGTTGGTGCCGGTTTCCAAGTCACCCAACGACCTAATTGAAACATTTTTGAAAGTTTGACTACCAAATGTGCACAAAAAAAGTACACTGTGAATTCAGATTTCATGCAATTCATACAACATTAAACAATTCACATATGAACAATTATCAATCAAACACACTATATTGAATGATTAAAGAGAGAATATTACATTGATGTTCTTGGCTTTCTTGCAAAGTACTTCTCATATTCTCTCTAATCAGATCCGTATCCCCCTTCTGTTCACTTCCTTTCACAATTACTAACTAACAACTATTTATACAAAAGTTAACTATTAAGTAATTACAACACAACCCCCTGAACTTTATACAATATAGATTGTTTTCAACTCTACTATAAATTGTACCCAACAATCTCCCCCTTAGAGATGAAAACAATTTTCAATTAAAGATCTATGTTCAGGTTGAATCTTATCTTGAATCTTCTTCTTTTCTTTGATCTCTGAATCTTCTGATAAAATCTTCTTCTTTATTGTCTCACTCTGATCTTCACATCTCTTCTATTCTGATCTTCTCTTTTCTTGTAAGCACACTTCCCCTTGGATCATGAATATCTTTTAAATCTCTTCCTTGATCAATTGTCTTGAGATTATGTAGCAATTGCCTTCAGTTGATTTCAAACTACTCAACAGTTGTTTTTGAAATTCAGCTTTTCTCCCCCTCATGATAATCATAAAAATTATGAACATCATGCAAAAACTTTAGAAACATGAATTCAATGAAGTTACAGTAGAAGAAATACAACCACAATTACAACTCAGAAATTATTACACATTGATTTTCTCCCCCTTAAACTGATATCTCTCCCCCTATACAAAACAGATTTATCTCACTCCCTCTCCCCTCGAATTGATACTATAGCTTTTCAGAATAAAAACAAAGCTTTTCTACTTTGGGGAAAATGAAACATATTCATTATGTAAAATAACTAGTCCAGGTCCACATAGGATTCCTGATCTATGTGACAACGTTCAGCGCTGGCATGATGTTAACACTGGTAGGATTTCCAAATAGTCCTCATGAAATCCTTTATCATGAAAGAATCACTCGTATTTGTTCCGGCTTAGTCACTTTGGACTAGCAGTTTATAGTCACGCAGACTGTTAGACTCGATGTGTCCTAAAAGTGTATGTAATCAGCTCTAGACACAATGTGCATCAAATGAAATTGGAGACCGGAGCAACCGTCTTCCTTGTTTCAATATCAATACTATCCAAATGATATATCGATAGAAATGTGGTATAACTCCGTGATTATTGAAACAGAAATCTTTTGAGAGATAACTGAGTAGTTGGTGGGGTTAAGTGCATGCGTCACTGGGTCCATGACGTCTTTTTCAATATCAAGTCATATAGGGCTTGATAGATTATGTGGATTACCCAGCCGACAGAGTTTATGTAGGATTTCCTTTTCTTTTAATCCTTTCTCAACTCTCAGCACTCAGCATTTTTCAACTAAGCTCCCTCCGACTCATTTTTGAGAAATGAATTCAGTCAGCTTTATAGTAAAAGCATGATCTGATGCACCACCATCTCCTTTCAATATATCCCTCTCATTTGCATTTTATCTCTGCTCGACCCTGTCAGTATCCCGTGATAACTGACACTTCTCAACTAATAAACCTAAAGAACCCTCACCCGCACAATCTATAGATGGTTTGCTTCTTGGGTAGGTCTTCCGGTTCTGGTTAGACCATAGAAGCGATATTTATGCCTATCAGTCAGATTCGTGCATAATCGGAGTCAGCAGAAAGATTTTCAGCTTTAAAAGGTCATGAGATATGATGAAATCCAACTTATATGATATTGAAGATGATATTCAGATAATTTTGGGAATGATACTTTGGGAGATAGCAGAATGAAATGTACAATCTGATATAAGGTATGAAATGAATCAGACTTGTATAGAAAGAATTAGCTCATGGAGAATATGGGAGAATTCTTTGATCGGGAGAATATAAAAGAGAATCTCAGAAGTAATGAGATTTTGAACATCAAATGAGAGATTCAGAGAATCAGAAAATTATGAAAATATTTTGCTTTTCAGCTCAAAAACTCTTTTTATGTGTGTATCAAATATTTTCGTGAAAATCACACACATTTTTGAAAAATGTCATCGTCAAAGTGCGTCTGAAACTCCCCCGAGAAATAAGCACACAAAGTTAGTCAACTCAGAGAAATTAAATCAGGAGCAAAAAATTATAAAAATAAAACTCCCTCTAAATCAATGCAGCTTCAGAGTTGAATTCAGGGCAGGAATTCCAGAAATATTTGTCTTTCAGACTCGGGTTCTATTCTGAAGTGATTAGATGCCATTTGTCGCATAAGCTTGGGTTTCAGTCTGAAGTAACTGAAAACCATTGTCTCTAGTTCATTGAAGTCCGGGTTCTAGTATGAATTTAACCAGAAACCAATCTGGATTCTCCTGTGATGTGAGTAGAAACCTTTTGAACTGAAGAACGGGTCCTAAACTGAATTGAACAGGAGCCATTGTTGAATTGAAGAACGGGTTCTTATCTGAAATGATAATAAACCTATAACCTGCAAAATTTAAGATGTCTTTGGTATCCAAACAGATTTGGATCCAGACTTGTTAGCGCTCTTGGGTACCCATTTCAAAACAGGTTTTGGTACCCACTTATACTTGGGTTTAGGTACCCATTGCAGACTATAATTATCAGCTTCTTTTTCAAAAGCAGAAAACAAATTTCTTTGAGTATTTGAAAATTTAATATCTGAGTGTGTAAAGAAACTTGACTTTGAATGATTAGAATTTTCTGAACTCTTCTTCCTGAAAAACTGTCCGGTTGTGGCCTGTTTTTGGTAATACGTGGTCGTTCTCTTTGAAAATGTTTTATGATTAGACAGACCAGTATTTCCAAAAACTTTAAAAACATTAGGCTTTGAAGATTCACCTGTGTAAATCTTAACCGGAAGATTTTCAATGATTTTGTCTTTGCCTTTATGTATCTTGAGAAGATACTTAAGTTTCAGATCTGAAGATGAATCAAACTTAGCAGAGTTAGTTAGATTCACTTCACTTACAGAAGACAAACCATAGTGATCAACATTGGATTTTAAACATACTGAAGAAGGGGTCTTAACCTTTGACTCAGTTGATGAAGTAAACACATGTAATTGTTTTGTAAGATGAAGTATCTGATCTTCCAAACTTTTGATAATGACTAAATTTGAATTTCTGTCATGATCAAATGATTGGTAATCAGATTTAAAAGATTGTTCTTTGATTAAGAACATTTGTCTTTCATCTTCAAACAATTCAGATTTTGTTTAAAAATCTTGTTCTTTAAGTAAGAACTCATGTCTTTCCTTCTCAATCAAATCTTTAGTTAAAGACAACTCTTGTTGAAGAGCAAAAAATTCTTCATTTTTGTTTAAAATACAATTCTGACCAGTTTGTTTTGTCTTAGAAAGTGTATCTTCAAGATCCTTAACTTTCTTGTAAAGATCAGATCTTTCAGGCAAAAGATATTTCAATTGAGTTGCATTCTGAAAATTTTCTTGTTTCAGCTCATCAAGTTCTTTAAGTAATTCAGATATTTTCAATTGATGAGCACAACTCTCAGAGTTTTGTTTTTCTTTTAAGTTTTGAATTTCTTCATTCAGTATTTGTACGCTACGTAACGCCAAATGTTTATCAGTATTTAACTGAACGAGAATGTCGTAATTGTTCTTACGAATCTTTTCAGATTCAGTAAGTTTGGCAATCAGCTCAGACTTTGAAAATTGTTCAAACACCATTATGAATTACTGAAAAATGAATTTCCAAGATCTCTTATGGAAAAATGAGTGAATTCTGATAAAACTTTGAGAATTATATCTGAAAATGATAACTTGTGAAAAATCAGCTCTGAAATGACTTTTTGACGTTGAAATTTTAGATTTTCTGCAGAAAAATGGCCGTAACTTTTTTCTGGAGTGGATTTGGGCCTCGAAAATTTACCGAATCCGGTTCTTGAAATCGTAGATCTCTGTTCAAGCTTCGATTTGACGTATGGTAGGCCTTCTAACGATATTCCAGTCAAAAGTTATGGCTAATTTAAGCAGTTAAGGTCAAACAGTCAATAGTATGTTGAAACTCGAATGAATAAGGACTCAACTCGAATGAAGAATAATGAAACTCGATTGAAACACTATCAAACTCGATTGAAGAAGAATGAAACTCGAATAAGCTTGATGAAACTCGAATGATGAAGCTTGAAACTCGATTAATGAAGCTTGAAACTCGATTAATGAAGCATAAAACTCGATTAATGAAGCATAAAACTCGATTAATGAAGCTTGAAACTCGGATAATGAAGCATGAAACTCGAATAGAATATGAAAGTTCCTCGATTTACTCTCTTTGATCAACTCGAGTGCCTTCTTTATAAAACTCGAATGCCTTCTTTATAAAACTCGAATGACACTATGAATTTTAGTTATGCCCGAGTTTTATCATTTTTCAACAAAAACAAGATCAGATCCAAACTTTTCAACAAAAATCCATGAAATGACCTCAAATTGATTTCGAAGGTTCATTTTAATAGCAGAAACAACTTTTGTGAAATCACTTTGGCTAATTCTCGATTAAAAACCAAAAATCAACCAAAAAACTCAAGAACACACACTTTTTCAAAAAATCTGAAAATTCTCAATTAAATTATGTGTGTTTGGAATTAAAATTTGACTTATATCATTGAATTCGTCTTTAAAATTCGCACCTTCGATCCAAATATCAGTTCATTTCATCCACAGAATCAAAATCCTCAATTGATTTTCGAATTTTCAAAAAAATGAATATAACAGTGTTCTTAAAAAAACGATTTTAGATTCAAAATTCACTAAAATTCAGCCATATTAGTCTCAGATACCAATTGTGAAATCAGATTTCATGCAATTCATACAACATTAAACAATTCACATATGAACAATTATCAATCAAACACACTATATTGAATGATTAAAGAGAGAATATTACATTGATGTTATTGGCTTTTTGCAAAGTACTTCTCCTATTCTCTCTAATCAGATCCGTATCCACCTTCTGTTCACTTCCTTTCACAATTACTAACTAACAACTATTTATACAAAAGTTAACTATTAAGTAATTACAACACAACCCCCTGAACTTTATACAATATAGATTGTTTTCAACTCTACTATAAATTGTACCCAACATACACTACATAAATGAGTACAAACTCAAAAGTACACAACTATTTGACGTCATTTCCCCTTAAGAAAAAATAAGATAAGTGATTATAAAATAAGAAAAATGGGATAGGTGATAAAAAAGTAAATGAGAGAAAAAAAGTATTACAAATAAAAGTGATATAGATTTCATTGCGGAATAGAAAAGTGATTAATTTTCATTTTGGTTTAAGTTCCTTTTCCATATGTATGTTCTTAGCTAACAACAATTCTTATGATTCTAGATTTGGCAGTCAAGAAAAAAATAATAATAATCATATTTACATATGTGAGACACTGTCCCCAATATATATATAATTAAGGCTAACTCCGATAGTAGATTCCATTAAAATACTTTGTTTGCATCGTTTTTCATCTTGTTACCGGTACCAATTTGTTATCCTAAGTATTAGTTAGATTATCCTATTTTTTCATATATTTCTTTACGATTTTCATGTTAACCATTTATAGACACGTGTAGTATGTTGGGTATATACACATGTTTACCTTGAAATGTCTTTGTAGTGTTTTGTCATGCAAGAAAATAAAAAGTAAAATATGAGGACCGGTCCAATCTTATTGTGCCTGTGGCAGATTCTTAAAAAGAGCCCTCAAAGTATATACACATTCAAAATAAGCAAATTTCACATATCATAAAAATAGTAAATGAATAACAAAAACTTGCAATTAGACAATTTTGAAACTAAAAACTTTGCAATAATCGTGTTTAATCGTTAATAGGCCTAAGTGTGTGTGTACATATATATATTGATCTTACGCGGATTTGACTATGAAAATCAAAAGATTGAAGAAAGCCTAAGTTATATCAAATATCACTGGCAGTGTACCAGTCGTAAATGATACATCTTGAAGCTGAACGGCAATAGGAATCGAGATACCGATACTAGGATTGTCACTAATATCTAGCCATTGAAAAAAAGATGAGGATGATTCTAACCCTAAATATTTAAACTATCTATCCGATTAATTAATAAGATAAGCTACAAAAACTAAGAACAAGAGAAATACCATATATATTAAAAGCAACACTCACTTGGATACGTCTTTTAGGATTAATGGAGTAAAATGTGAATAAACACTTAGGATGTTTTTGGTCAAAAAAAGTAAGTTGGAATTAAATCCTACTGTTTTAATCTTTTAAGTTCAAGAGTTTGAAACTTCTATGTAAAAAACCGATTCATGGACACGTTTTATTAATTTTAGAGAATCAATTATGGTGTTCTCCAGTATTCCCCAAATTCTTTAAATCAATAGAAAATGTCTTTTACGATTAATTAAGTCAACTAAATCTAGCTTTCAGAGATTAAATCTGTCTATACGTCAAGCGCTTGGAAATAACTCTAAATATTCAATTTAGCCGCATAAAAATATATAATCAAGTCTAAGGAAATCAAACATTAAACTAATCCTATAATCACAATATTGCGAAGAACAAATTTGCATATCTCACAATTATTAACTAGTCATTATCTCATAATCACAATAATGCTAGAAATAACAACAAATTAATGAATCACATAAATTATATTAAGTTTATAAAAATCAGAATTTATAATTAATAATCATCATCACAATAATGCTAGAAAATCAACTATAACACTGATTTTACCAATATTAATCGTATGAATAAAAAATATATCAATGAATCAAACACTTTTCAACCAAAACCATCAAAAACTCCACTAAGCCATATAAAAACGCAACCAAGCAAGTGTTTAACTAAACAATTCACTAATCATAATAATAACAGTAAAATAAACGAAATCTAAGCTAAACATCACCATTACAGAAAGTTAAATAGGAAAGAGTGTACCAAAAATCGGATGAAAAATGAGATACACCCGCAACCGAATGCTTGAATCTACTCCACTAACCGAATGATTGACTAAACTAATCAAATCTAAGCTAAAAATCTGAAATCTATCGAACACCTACTAATCGCACCGTTAACTATGTGGAAAAGTTCGTCTAAAATAAGCTTAAAAAATGAAATGGCTGCTGAATCTTTTATATTTTCTCGAGATCGCGGCCGTGCTTGGTCCATCGCGGTCGCGATGATGAACGTGGTGGCGATCAGGTAAGCACGACCGCGATCCTGTAGTCGCGATCGCGATCCGGGCAAAGGAATCAAAGTCAACTCAATTCATCTCAGCACCGAGGAAGTCTGACTCAGACCATAAATTTGACGTTTTTGATCCAATATCCGTTTTTTGTCAATTTGGCAACCTTCGAACTGCAAAATGCAAAAGTAATCAAATAAGTGTCGTATTTAAACAATTCGAGGAAAAAATAACCCAAATTCGATGCAAAAGAAGACAGAAAAATATGTACAAAATACGTCATAATATATATATATATATATATATATATATATATATATATATATATCACATACACACACACACACACACACACACACATATATATATATATATATATATATATATATATATATATATATATATATATATATATATATATATGGGATCATTGCAGAACCTTAATTTAGTGCATAACTATAGAACCAATCTAAATCATTGGATTATAATATAACACTAGAGATAAGATGGTAATTATGCACTTAACATTGAATTAATAATGACCCACCAAGTTTGACTGCCCACTTTGACCATTTTTGACTCTTTTAATATCGAATGTACATGAAGTGTTACATATATGATATATAGTATTACTTCGACGTTGAATATGTGATACAAACTGTAATTCGATATTGAATGATCTCGATATAATATACTTAATGGTCGTCTGGGGGTAAAACAATTTTTACGAAAAATAAACACGTAAAATTTTTTCGAAAAAAATATATCATGATCGTTCTCTTAAATCCACCAACTTTGAATACTAATTTTGACCATTAGTTTGGCTATGTTAATATTGAATGCATATGCAGTGTTGCATATATGATATATAATATTACTTCGATGTTGAATATACGTTATCAAGTATTCCTTTGACATTAAATGATCTCGCCATGCTAAATTGCATCGTGGTCTGGATAAAAAATTTTTTTTACGAATAATAAACACGTAAAATTTTTTTACAAAAAAAATATATCATGATGGTCTCGTTTTAAAGAGTATAAAATTCTCGTTTTTATGGTATAATTTGTTGATTTAGAAATTAATCATATTAATGTTATTTTAATTTAAAGAAAAAAGATATTTATTTTGATAATATAAATCTTTTTGCTATTTCCAATTTTTTTCTTTTTTACCATAAATTAAAATATCACTAATACCAATTTTTTTTCACTAATTCCAAACTTGATTGTTTTAATCAATACCATTAGATTAATCTAATCTATGGACGATATTGTAACTACAAATCTACACTAAATTTAGGTTCTGTATGTATGTATATAGAAAGTTTCTTTTAGAATGGACCCCTAAAATTATTGGGTCGTGAACGATTACCCGTGTTACACCTTATTAATGTTTTGTGTTATCTTTTTCACTATTCTAATGATTATTGGCATCATTGATTCTTGTCTTGAATATTAGAATCACATCTTAGGACCAACATACTTATAACTTATCTAGTGGAGTCGTATCTTAAAAGAGTTATCATCAAGTTAATTTTATTATATTTAGTTAAGTTGAGTCCTTTGTTGGCATGTTTATTTGTTTGGTTTGATTCCTAACTTCTTGGTATAGATTTGCTCGTTTTCATAAGCTTAGTAAATTTTTAATTAGTTTGTTAAGTAGAGTTTTTGGTTTGTTATGCTTGTTTAGTCTTAGGTGATGGAGTGGTTTTGTAAATATTTATATTTGTTGCCATTTCTTTTGCTAAGTCTCTAATAGTTTTTCATTCTCTTATATGTTTCTTTTAGTATTTGATTTATTTTATTTTAAGTAATGTTTACTTTTAGTCTAATAGTCTAGTGTAGCCGATGTCATTTTGCATTTTAGGTCATGTAAGTTGTTTGTGCGTAGTGTTTTATCTTTCAAGCTTGGCACGCGGACGACATCAAGTTCTCATAGACACTCCTCCCTTTTCCGCTAATCATCAGTCGATGCCTCATCACTCACCTTTCCATCATTCGAGCCCAATCAGAGCCGATATAGCCATTGCTTAATTACCCTTGTGATCATCCTCACAGATTTGACATTACTTTCCATCGCCATCGAGTTTGCATGTGTTCACTTTGGCTGATTCATGATTATTTCACCTAGGCTCTTCGGACATTTTTTTCATATATTTTGGTTTGGACAATGACACAAATGTTTCCTGACAGTCGGTTTAGCTTCATTGGACCAGATCCACTTGCTAGCGTTCATTTATTTAGGGGAGTTTTACGATCTTATCTATTTCTCCTTTCCATGCCTGTGCATAACAATATTTTAAACAATGAGGACACCGTCTATTTTTAGAGTGAGGTGGGGTGATAAAATTTGCATTTTGAGCTATTTCTCTAAAAGATAGTATGCTTTAGTGCATTTTATCCTGAAATTAGCCAATTTTAATTTTTTTCTCTCAGTCTAAAACACGTTAGACTCATCAGTGATATTTTTCTGTTTAGATTGCATGCGAGACTGACGTGATGAGTTTGATGTTATTTGAACAATGATAGACGTTTAAATGCATGTTGTGCCTTTTTGAATCGAAATTGCATGATGTTAGCACAAATATTACGCTTATCATTCATTTCGGGAATTCGAGACATATAACATACTTTTTATGCTCATTTCCATTTGATGTGTGTTTATGCCGATAGAAGTAGAACTTGACTATCACATCCTAAGATTTAAAGTATTGTAATCGAGGATAATTAGTTTATACTTTGTATTAAATGTAATCAAGTTGGATTATGTATGAAAATATTATATTCGGAAATTTAAAAAGTTGGTTGCTATGAAAAGTAAATTAAGAAGATTTTAGAATTTCAAATTATTAAGAAAGTATGATGAAATATAAGTATTAATGATGATAAAATAAAGGTAGAAACTTTATTTATTGAAATCAGATAAGTGGAGGGGCCACTTATGTAATTTACCGAAAGTTATGAACAAAAAAAAAAATTTGTGTCTTTCATTTTCATTTGGTTCATCTCAACTTCACCTTAAAAAAACCCACAAGCTTTTCTCTCTGAAAATTTCTGCTGGAAAACGAAATTCTTGAAGAAAATTTGTGGATTAATATGATATTTAACAAGAATCAAGTGGATTAAAAGGTAAGAAAGTAATTCCTAAGTTTTAGGTTTTATTTTGAGAGTTAAAGAAACAAAATTTGGATTTTTAATATGACAGATTGACGTTGCATGTATGATATTTTAGTTGGAAAACATCAATTGAAGGTCATAGAAGCTACAGAAACAATAATCGTGCTTTGAATCATCCAAAAAGGTAAGAAATCTGACTTTTTATACGTTTTTGTGTTCTTGAAAAAATATCATTATTTTGGAAAAATTTGGACGAGTCAAAGTGTTTAAGATGGGAAAAATGATGTAGAAACAATTCATATATGTTTATATAACATTTCTAAGGATTGCATGTGTTTAAATTTGAGTTTGACAAATTTTTGAGTAAAATCCGTAAGGTGCGCAGGCTGACCTTCATGTTGACTAGGCAAGTCGCCAAGAACATCAAGAACAATCGGGAAAATTACTAAGTGATGAGACCCGAATTCGGGTTGGAGCGAAACTCGGATGGGACCCGACTTTGGATGGGTAAATTTCGGGTCAAACATCTCGGATATAATCAACTTTCGGCTAGGGATCCGAAGTTCGGATATCGACTCGGCTAGTCGATCTGAGTGACTCGGCGAGTCGACCCCTGTGAATGCGAATTTCGGTTCTGGTTAAAGGGACCCGAATTTCTGGTTTAATAATCAAACTTTTGGGATAACTTTGGTATTATATTAAGGTATATGATGATGGGTTCCTTGAACATAATAACAAACCAAATAAAGGGTTTTAAATATGAATTCCGGAGGTTAAACCCGAAAATTAAACACTTTGACTTGTGAAACTTGATGAGAGTTTTGATGATATGAACATTGATGCTATTTTCCTATGGAAATGTAACAGGTTCCATGTGGTGTTGTTTAACACACAGTGGAGTACTTTTGTGAATTCCGGTTGAAATCCCGAAGAGAATTAATATTACTCGAAGTTATTTAACGCACCCACTGTGAGTACTTATGATTTCACATGTCTACATTTGTTTTATGTTTGTTGTTGCCTGCTGGGGCATGTTGTTTTATTTCGTTTGACACTCTACTGATTTTCGTATATGTTGATGCACATTGTTGCTTATTGCATGTCCGTTTCCTTGTTGTGCATCTTTTGATGGACCTGCAGGTCGCATATGTTACTCTGGTGTTACCAAGGCTATATGACCTCGGAGTGTGGTCCCGAAGAGCATCGTAACATCCCCGATGATATCCCGCCTCAGATGGTTGGTTTATGCTGAGCGTCGTCTCGAAGGAGTTGTGGCTCAGTTCCGTACTTTGTGTACGAAGAGAGTATACGACATATGTCTTCGGCGTTACTCTTGGGTGGCTTCATAAAGACTTGTAGAATGTGTAAATCTTTGTACTCACTAAGCTTTGCTTACCCCTCAGTTGTTGACATTTTTCAGGAAAGTGTAAATCCGCTGTTGGATCTTCTAGTTAGGTCATATTGTGAAGTTTTGAAAGATTTTCTACTGCTCAATTGGTAACTGACTTATGGAACATCATTGTACGATTTGAAATAATTGTAAACATTATTGAGTTTGTAGAGATTAGACTGAACCTTCTAGCACCGTAGGGTGTTTTGACTTGTATTTTACTTTCAGTTTCCTGTAATGTACTAAGTACTTCCAGATCATTAATGTATTATGTGTTGTGATTAATCCTGGGTGTTGTGTTTGTGGTTATTGTGGTAAGGGTGTCACATTGACTTTAAATACATGTCAAAATTACAATTTTTGAGAAATTAGCACACATGTAAATGCAATTTTAGGATACTTATTTTTCGCTTTCTTTTGTTCATCTTTGCCCTTTAATTTTTCCTAGTAGTCTCGTTACGCATTTTCCTTTCATTTCGGTGACAACACACAAAATTAGCCACTTATAGTCCTCTTTGCTTGCATTCACCTTATTCGGGATCTTATTTGAGATGTAGTGGTTGGTTAATCTACATTTCAGTATTTTTAGTATTTCTTTTCTTTCTATTTCATCGTTGATGCATATATTCGAGAGATTTGAGAGTATGTTAGGTTTATGGTGCTCTCTGATACTTCTTCATTCAGCCTAAACATATCTAGATCGTTAAACATATCTAGATCGTTGAGTACCGATTCTGGTTATGCATAGGCAGTAGCTTTTGAGTCTCGGCAACGACAACTGATATGATTTTAGAATCCAAGAATATTATTTTGAGAAAAGCAAAAAAAAAAAAAAAAGAAGGAAAATATATTTATAAAAAAAGAAAAAATAGAAAAAAAATGAAAGAGAAAAAAAAAGAAAAAGAAAAGAAGTATTAAATCCTTTGCTTTACACTGGTCAGGACCAACACTATATTTGAGGGATGCCTCGACTTTGTATATATTTAGTTTATAGTTTTTATTTTGTATTTCGTTTTTTCTTTGTCGCATATATTTTTATTCTTTCTATTTATTTTTAATTGGCTGCCGCCCACTTTTTCTCATATATTCCGCATTCTTTAGCCTACCATGTTACAACCCTTAAGTTCTTTATGTGCTGATTTTTCTTAATACGTGATGGAGATGTGATTTTTTTTAAAGCCTATGTTAATATAATTGACATGTTCGGCACCAAGTGGATTTTTGTGCATATATACACATTAGCCTATACATGTATGAGTGTTAAGTGAATCCTTGTGAGGTGTTATTTGATGCCGCTAGGTTCAAAAGTATCTGACATACTATACGCCATAATTTTTGTGTCTCTTAGTTTAGATAGCTCTTTCTTGCGAATGTTAGTCTCAAATGCATTCTTTTACGGATCTTTACTACTTTTGAGTCTATCTGCATTGTTGAGAGTGTTATTTGAGATGAGGTTTAGCTTAGGATTTTTTTGAATATGTTTACTTCAGGAAAAACAAAGCTCAATGTGGGGTATTTTGATGTATTACCAATTGTACATATTTTTCATGTCATTTTGTCATACATTTTAGTGTTTTTAGCCTCAATTTACATGAAATGGTACTGATTTATTTGATATATGTATTTCGTAGGTTCAAAGCCGTGTTAACGCCGAATTTGGACGTATATGTGGATTAATTAGTGGATTGACGTACTTCCCAAACATTAACGTGTAATTTATGTATAAAACACACCAAACATTATTCCATGGTTTAGAACACTTTGCGGTCTATGTAAATTGTTTAGAATCATGTTGATTATGATTAATGTATAAATTTTTTTAAATGTATTTTCGCAAAGTATTTATGTAATAGTTAATGTGAATTATCTTAAAATATCCGTATTAGGGGTGTATCGAGAATATAACTCCCTCTTGCACATATTCAACTACCACACTTGAAGTTTCACATCCAATCTTTCAATTCCAAATTAATTTCTATTCATTTTTTTTTTCTAGAGGAGGCTCTTACCACATTAAACAAACAAACCTAAATGAATGAATATAAATAAAGGAAACTAACAAACATAAATAAAAAACATTATATAACAAACATAAAACCTAAAAAATTTATGGTTATAATCATATCGTTCATTTGATAAAATAAACCAAAAATGTGATGATGTTCATTCGAACGAACATAAATAAACTTCCCGTAACACAAACGTGTCCACGCACACACTTACATAGTTTCTGGATTTGGTGACCCTTACACGAAGTTTCGTTCAATAATGCCGAGTTTAAGCAAGGAAACTACGGTAATCTCGTCTCGGCACTTTTACGGGATAAAAACCGTTAGTCACTCCACTACAAGCAAAGTGTCATTTAGTGACACATGCTTTTAGTGACACAAAAATAAGTGTCACTATATCTTACTTTTAGTGACACTTAAAAAAAGAGTAGGTATAGAACAATCTTTTACCCACACTTTTTCTTTTTTAGTGACACAAAAATTTTGTCACAAAATACTTGAGGCCTATACCCACATACTTTTTTAGTCACTAAATATCTATACCCACACCACTTTTACCCACTCTTTTTTTGTCAAAAAAGTGTCACTATAGGTGTCAAAATCTTTTACATACACAATAAAAAGAGTGGGTAAAAGTGGAGTGACTATAGATATTTGGTGACTAATAAAGTATGTGGGTATAGGCCTCAAGTATTTTGTGACAAAATTTTTGTGTCACTTAAAAAGAAAAAGTGTGGGTAAAAGATTGCTTTTTACCTACACTACAAGAAAAAGGGTCAATAGCGGCGACACCTTTAGCAGCGACAAACTCTTTAGCAGCGACACCGAAAATACGCGGACACATGTCGCCGCTAAAGCCTTTAGCAGCGACACACTGTCGCCGCTAATACCCAAAAAAAAGGCGCCTGACTTGCCGCCCCCTTTTCTCCCTTTTCCACCTTTCTCTCTTTCACTTTCACCTTTACGGCTTCTTCTTCTCCATCTGCGATTTCAGCTTCCTCCCACCGGTAAGCACCGATTTTTTGGGTTTTTCTTTGTGTTTTGTGTATTTTTTACATAAATATATGTAATGTGTGGGTATTGATGTGTTTGGTGTCTCAGATCTCATCTCTCTTGCTCTCTCGCCGCTGTGCTGCCTCTCGCCGCCGTGCTGCCTCTCGCCGCCGGCTTTCTGTCTCGCCGCCGGCTCTCTCTCTGTGCAAGGTATGTATTTTGTTTGTAATGTATTAAATTAGTGTGTATTTGTATGTATTTTGAGTGTTAGTGTGTGTTTTTAATTTGTATGTATTTTGTGTATTAGTGTTAGTGTTTGTATATTTATGTATTTTGAGTGCTAAAATGTGTATTTGTTTGTCTTTTGTGTATTTATTATATTAATGTATGTATTTGTGTGTATTTGTTTTTGGATAAAAGTTTTAGATTGATCAAAATTAGGTTATTATTTTTATTGAATTGTAAAAATTATTTGTAGGTTTGTTTAAATTATTTTCTTGGATAAAAGTTTTAGATTTATCAAAGTTAGGTTTTAGTTATATCTAGTTCTTGTACGCCATGATGATTATGTATAACTCGGTATTTGCTATAAACAGTTGTAACGAGTCTTGATAAGTTAGTATGAGACATATATACTTGTAATTGATGATGATGGGCTGATATTAGTTATATCTAGTTCTTACACGCCATGATGATTATGTATAACTCGGTATTTGCTAAAAGTACTTGTAACGGGTCTTGATGAGTTAGTATAAGACATATATACTTATATTTGATGGTGATAGGTTGGTATTAGTTATATATACTTCTTACTTGCCATTATGGTTATGTATAAGTCGGTATTTGCTATAAATAGTTGTAACGGGTCTTGATAAGTTATTATGAGACATACATACTTGTAATTGATGATGATGGGTCGGTATTAATTATATCTACTTGCTACACGTCATTATGGTTATGTATAAGTCGGTATTTGCTATAAATAATTGTAACGAGTCTTGATAAGTTAGTATAAGACATATATACTTGTAATTGACGATGATAGGTTGTTTTAGTTATATCTAGTTCTTATACGCCATGATGAGTATGTATAACTCGGTATTTGCTATAAACAGTTGTAACGAGTCTTGATAAGTTAGTATGAGACATATATACTTGTAATTGATGATGATGGGCTGATATTAGTTATATCTAGTTCTTATACACCAATTTCGATGAGAGCTAATGTATATATGTATATATTTTGTAGCCGGAAAATTTCGATGCTGTCTATAACAACCCTCAATTTAAAGATGCGATGATGGAACTCTATCGAAAGTTCAGTACTCAAAACGATAACGACGAGCATGACGAAGACAACGACGACAACGAAGATAATGATTAGATTATTAATGTTTTAGCTAATTATGTAACAAACGTTATTGTAACGTACGTTGTTTGTGTATATATATTATTATGAATTTTGTAGCACGTATTGTATATATTTAAACAAAATAGCAGGTTACAAATATATATATATATAAATATATATTAAATATAGCAGGTTTATTATTAATTACTAAAAAATATTAAAAAAAAATATATAAGTATTACCAGCGACGCTATTAGCAGCGACAATAGGCAATAGTGGCGACAGGCTTTAGCAGCGACACAAATAGCAGCGACACTCGACTTTTAGTGTTAAAGCAATAGCAGCGACTTTTTAGCAGCGACATGTCGCCGCTAAAGGCATTAGCAGCGACAAACACAGGCATTAGCAGCGACATATGTCGCCGCTAAAACCCTATTTTCTTGTAGTGATACTCTTTTTATAAGTGTCACTAAAAGTAAGATATAGTGACACTTATTTTTTGTGTCACTAAAAGCATGTGTCACTAAATGACACTTTGCTTGTAGTGAGCTCTCTCCCGTGAAGTGAATTGATTTTTGAGGTAAGTCGGAATGAATTAGTTTCTCTCAATGTGTAAATCCAATATTTCATTTTTTTAGGCTTTTAAATCGATTTTATTGAGCTATTTATAGATGATAAAATTATGATGTTTTGTTTTCTCGACCATTAGCTATTATTATGTTTACAAACAACATTAATGATATTTTTAAAAGTTCCCCATATGCAGCATATATGTACCCGATCGATCCAACTAATATGAATATAGATGAATGAGATTAATTAATTTATGGATGACATTAATGACTGACAAAAATATAAATGGATATGGAGGGTGTGATATCACTCGATCCATTATTAATTTCATCAATTAAATATATTTGGTAAACAAACAAATTCCCCTCTATTTGCATCCATTTCATCCACTTTCGTTCATCTCTATCCTCGATCTTCTTCCCCAAGAACACAAAGCAAGGTGTTATTTCATATGTCTTCACCCCGATCAGCTTAGCTCGATCTACCCTTTTATTGAGCAAGAAGTTTAGCTCATAAAAGTGTTTTAATCGTAATTTGGATGTATAAGGGGCTCAAATTACATGAGATAACAAATCACCTTTCTTTCGAAAAACAAAGGGACAGCGCCCTTTCGCTTCAACCGTAGCGCACTTTCGCTTCAACCGTCGGCCCTCCCCAAGTGCTTCCTAACGATCACCACGACTACCTTGTTCCTTCTTCCATTCAGCCATCACCCTCTTCATTTTTTCCCCGTCGACCTCCAATTCGCTGCTACGTACCTAGCTATCAGCCACGACCAAGGCCACTCTTGCATCTCCTTCGTTACTTCTTGTTTTTTTCAACTATGACAAAGACAGCCACCTCTTCACTGCTTCGTCCCATGTTTTTCATCACATCGTGTGATTTTCATAATTGATTTGTGATTTCCAGAATATGGTTCTCTAATTCTTCCCAGATTTGTTCTTAGGTTTTGGTTCGGATTGATCGATTCGACTGTGTTATTCATAGTTCTAGGATTTAATCAATATCGATTTTGTTGAATATGATTATGTTGATTTTCAAACTCGACTATATTAATTTGTTGAATCGATACAGATGCCGAAAAAGCGAATATGTCTGTTAGAACGTACGGAATCGCTTTATCTTAATTTTTATTAACTTCATTTCAGTAGGATCATACATGTCTATATATAATCGTTTTCATCTATACCATCATTTTTTAGGAATTGAAGAACTCGATCTATCAATCGTTCTTGATCTTTGCTTGCTAGGAAAACAATGGAAATACTTCCATTCAAAAAAACACGACATACAAATAGCACATGTTTGACAACTACTGTATTAGTTATTATTTTTACATAAACATAAAAATATGGTTGAAGTCTGCAAGAGTACTAGTATTCAGAACCTCTTTTAGAGAGTCATGCATGGTTTAGCATGTTACGATTCGGACACCAAGTTCCGTCTGTGCAAACTGAATCAGATTTTCAATCTCGCTCTCATCAATGAAACCGTTTCCGTTCTTGTCAGCACGCTTGATGCCTGCTCTGGCTTTCAACCCCGAAAACCAACCACCGTTGGCCTTGACCGCTTCCTGGAGCTCTGTTTTGCTGATCCGACCATCTTTATCGGCGTCAAACCTCATCAACCATCTCTTGAACTCCTTGATTGTGAGTTTTTGGCTTCCATGGTCTCTATGGTTCAAAGAAGTTGTCTTGAATGCCATTTTCTTTAATTAAATACTGGCAAAATATGAATTAAGAAGTACAATTTATGAGATTTTGTGAAGGATTTGCTGTAAATTTATACTAGGCGAATGGGTTCTTCTTTATACCATCCTTTCTACTTGTTTCATATTCTACGCCACGCGCGTACCTGCCATTGAAGTCTAAAAAGGTTGAAAAATGATGCTTTTTAGGCCTAAGCTTCCGAGCTATACAATTTTAATAAGAGTTTTGTGTACAAAGAATAAAACGTGTATGTTAATCACATAAAACAAATGGAGGTTCTTGGATAAGGGGACAATGTTATCCGATTAATATTCTATATATAATAAAAAGGGTTTATTATGAAAAATCAACATGTTTTTACGGTTTTTGTGTTTTCGTTCATCTATGATATTTTTTTTCCATAAAAGTTCTCAAGTTAATTTTTTATTTTTGGTTTAGTGAAATTTGGACGTTTAATCATATATATATATATATATATATATATATATATATATATATATATATATATATATATATATATATATATATATATATATATATATATGAGATCCATTGTGAACAAGTTATTCGTTGTGAACGTTGTGAACAAATAAAAAATACATATAATCATTCAAATATATCAACAAGTGCTTGTAATATAATTCAAAAGGTTCATAGAAGTGTCTATTTAAGATTCTGAACATTCAAAAGGTTCATAATAGTTTTTATAACAAGATGCACAAGATGCATATGATTCAACAAGATTAATGAGATTCGACAAATTAATTGGATTCAATAAGATCCAAAGGATCCAATAGCATTAATAAGTTAATAGAAGAGTTCGGTAATATTTTCAACAAGATTCATAAGATTCAAAAGCCATTTTATGGTTGTTCACAATGTTCACAACGAATAAAGTGTTCACAAAAGATCTTTTGTATATATATATATATATATATATATATATATATATATATATATATATATATATATATATATATATATATATATATAGATTGAGGTTCAATTAAGCACTTTTGTGCATCGGATAATCCACCAAGGGTGCACAAAGGGAATTTAGGGAAAACTAAATACATGAAAATTAATTTATTTCTAAAAATCATTAAATGATAACTAGGAGTTACATTTTGAATTAAAATCTCATATTAACTACATTCCTCATTTTCCTTCTCATTTCTCTCTCTCTCTCTCTCTCTCTCTCTCTCTCTCTCTTTCTCTCTAATCGTGTTCTTCATGATTTTTCTTAGATGATGATGATTTGAAGACGAAGATTAACGATGAACAACGATGATGATGAACATAAACAAGAGAGGTAACCGATGATAATTATGAAAAACATGATGCATAGATGGATGATGAACGATGAATAATGATAATGCATAGATGGATGATGAACAATGACAATGCATAGATGGATGATGAACGATGAACAACGGAAAATGATGATGCATAAATGGATGATGAACAACGACGATGCATAGATGAATGATGAACAAGTTGAACATGATGCATAGCTGAATGAAGAATATGAACGACAAACACGATGCATAAAAGAATGATGAACAAGTTGAACATGATGCATAAATGAATTTGTGTATTTTTTTTTTGTTAAATGCGTTTTTTTAACACAATGCATAGATAAACACGATTAACGATGAAATGCATCGATCTCCATCATCTTTTTTGAATTTGTGTAATTTTTTTAAATTTGGAAATGTATCAATTGAATTTATTTAGCATTTATTATTTGATTATTTGTTGAAATATTAAATTTAATGAGGTATGCACATTCCCCAAAATGCCCTTCTTTCTTTGTTTCTATAATGCACAAGATGCATAAAATTGTCCAACTATTTACCCTTTTGCCATTAATCTAATCCATACAATTTTTTGATCTAATGGATGATATAGGTACTTTTGTACCTCGATGCATAAAAGTGCTCAATTGAACCTCCCTATATATATATATATATATATATATATATATATATATATATATATATATATATGCTTAAGTTATTGTGAGAAATTAAAATTATCTTGAAAAGTGTGAGAACAACTATGATTCATTAATTTGTATATTGATTCATTAAACGTACATTTATTAATTTATTTTTTAAAATTTTTATTCATTATTTATAAATTCAAAAACTATTGAATAAATGTAAAAAAGTAATGAATTATTGATTTATTTAATCCGAAATTTATAATTTATTATTTATATATTAAAAAATGGTGAATCTATATGTAAAATGAATCACAGTGCTTCTCACAAAGTTATACGTATACTTTCATGTGATGATAATTAATTTCATGATTTTTTTATGGTTGATGATATAAACAAAATTACAACGAGTTAATGACTTGCTTGATGGCATTGTTTGAAATTGTACTAATTATGCCTTTTAAAAATAGTTAATTATCAGTGCGCGCAATGTAAAACCGTTATTAATTTAATAATTTTGTTTGAATAAATTTCATAATATGTTGGTGCACAATTTTTTTGTTTTATTATAAACTCATTGATAATTTTAATTATTATATTTGATAAATTTTTTTGGAAAAATTTCATATTATATTCTTGTACATTTTAGTGTTTTACTATAAACACAGCGATATTTTTAAAATTTTATTATGATAATCCACTAATTGAGTTACTATTTAATATGTTTTAATGCAACTAAAAATAAATTTTTAAAACAACAATTAGAGGGTGTTTGGTATAGCGTTATGAATGTGATTATTAGCTTATTACGTTACAATAACGCAAATAATTGGTTTAAAGTGTTTGGATTGCATACGTTAATAAGTGATTATTTGCGTTTGACGTTTGTCCTACCACACTTTTTCATAAGTTAAAAATTGTAGCTTATTTGCTTAATAAGTGATTATTTGTTCATTTTACAAGTAAAAACGCAAATCCAAACACTTTAAAAACTGATTATTTGAAAATTATGATATCAAACAGCAGAAGCTAAACCAAACACTACATTTCCTGCAGCACTTTTTGTTACAGCAATTATCTGATTATTAGTTTCCAAAACGCTACAGCACTTTTTCAAACGCAAATCCAAACACCCTCTTAGTAATGATTTCATTCCATTCAATTCTTTAACAATCAAAATTGACATAAAATGATAATGATTTATTCCATTACGTAATCTATTGTCTATTTCAATTATTTGTTATTATATTACATTTGATGACAAATATATAACCGAATGATTAAAGGGTTTATTATGCGAACAATAGAATAATACAATACAATTGAATGAATAGAAAACATAACCATAGCCCTATATATAGACTACAAACCCCTAGAATGTGAAACCCTAAAAGCCCAATGGGCAATGAGCCCAATATTATTATTACACTAATATCCCCCCTCAAACTCACAATGCCACAACAATGAACATTGAGAGTTTGTCCGACAAAAAACGAAAACGAGAAGCAGATTGCGCCTTAGTAAAAATGTCAGCAACTTGTAAAGCGGAAGGAACAAACGGGAAGGAAATCGTTCCCATCTAAAGATGATGACGAGTGAAGTGACAATCAATCTCAATGTGTTTCGTCCGTTCATGAAAAACCGAATTACGAACAATCTGTATAGCACTTTTGTTGTCACAGTGTATCGGGGTAGACTGAGATATTCGAACACCCATGTCAGCAAGTAACCAGCGTAGCCAAACAACCTCACTACTAGTAGAAGCCATTGCCCGATACTCGGCTTCAGTAGAAGAGCGAGAAACAACATCCTGCTTCTTACTTTTCTATGAAACAAGTGAATCTCCAAGAAAAACGCAAAAGCCAGTAGTGGACTTACGATCAGTAGGATCCCCAGCCCAATCAGCATCACTGTAAGCACGTAGGTCAAAAGTAGATGACAAAGGAAACACAAGCGTCTGGAACTGAGTGCCCCTTAGATATCTCAGAATGCGAAGGACCGCCCCCCAGTGTGCAGTCGTAGGAGCAGTCACAAATTGACTAACAATATGGACAGCATGAGCAATATCAGGTCTCGTGACCGTGAGATAAACCAAACTACCCACAATGGTACGATACAGAGCCGGATTATCAAGTAGAACACCATCAGTAGGAGTATAACGAGCATTAGTTTCCAAAGGAGTATCCACAGTCTTATTGTCAGATAGGCGAGCACGTTCAAACAAATCTGAAATGTACTTAGACTGAGACAAAAGATATCCCTTGTTAGAGTGAGCAACCTCTATTCCCAGGAAATAACGAAGCAACCCCAAGTCCTTCATAGCAAAACGATGAGCTAAATCACATTTCAAGGACTCAATACCGGCATGATCATCACCAGTAATAATCATATCATCAACATACAAAGACAAGAGTATTCGTCCTGCATTCGTACATTTAACAAACAAAGCAGAGTCATGGTTACTAGAACAAAAACAAAGAGATGTGATTACTGAGGAAAACTTCTCAAACCAAACACGAGGAATGTGTTTGAGACCATATAAAGCTTTGCGTAGACGGCATACTTCTCCGAGCTTGTGAGCAACGCCAGGAGGAGGTGTCATATAAACCTCCTCATGCAAATCACCATTCAAGAAAGCATTCTTGACATCCATCTGAGAAATCTTCCACTTACGAATGAGGCTACTGCAATCAATGTACGAACAGTAGTCATTTTGGGTACAGGGGCAAAAGTCTCCTCATAATCCATACCATATTCTTGTGAATATCCCTTAGCAACAAGTCGGGCTTTATACCATTCAACAGACCCATCAGACTTAGTCTTAATTTTATACACCCAACGAGAGCCAATAGTATGCTTTCCAGATGGAAGCGGAACCAAATCCCACGTATTAGTCTGATGAATGGCAGTCAATTCCTCAGCCATAGCATTCTGCCAAAGGGGATCAGAAACAGCTTCTCTAAAAGAGTTGGGTTCAGACAGACTATGAATTTTAGCAATGAAAGAAGCAAACGAAGCAGAGTACGATGAGTAAGCAAAATCAGGGAGTTTAGTGGACTTTACGAGGGCGAGTTGACTTGCGTACAGTAGGGACCTCTGCATTCTCAACCGGCGATGGAATGGACGTAGGCATGGGATGAGCTACAGGTGTCTCTGAAACAGAGTTATCCAATGTTGTATGCATCTCAAGTGTCGGTATATCAGATGTGTTGATTTGGATATCAGAAGTGGTATTATCAGTGTCATCATTAAAAGGATCAATAAAAAGGATATCAGATCGTGTCATGTCATGAGACTGAGCGGGAATCGAATAGAAATGAATATGTTCCAAGAAAGTGACATGACGCGAGACGTAGAGCTTTTGACTCACTGGATCAAAACAAACGATAACCCTTTTGACCAATCCCATATCCCAAAAAGACGCACAAAGCAGATCGAGCTGACAATTTATTACGTTCCACATGAGGACGAAGAACAAAACAAGCACAACCGAAAACACGTAAGGAAGTATAATCAGGTCTATGACCATAAAGCTTTTCAAAAGGAGAGAGACCAGAATTATGAGCAGTAGGAATTCGATTAATGACATAGACAGCAGTGTGAATTGCTTCACCCCAAAACATACTAGGTACCTTAGAAGACAATAACAAAGAACGAGCAGTCTCAACAAGATGACGATGTTTTCTTTCGGCAACGCCATTTTGTTGAGGAGTGTCAGTACACAAAGTTTGGTACAATGTCCCATCAGATGCAAGTAACTGTCTGAAGTCATTAGATGTATATTCTCCCCGTAAATCACATCTAAAACATTTGATAACAGCAGAGTGTTGGGTTTTAACAAGAGATCGAAACTCGCTATAAATAGAATAGAAATCAGATATGTGTTTCATAAGGTAGACCCAAGTATATCGAGTATAGTCATCAATGAACGAGACATAATATTTGGAACCTCCCTTAGAAGAAACAGGAGAGGGTCCCCATACATCAGAGTGAATAAGATCAAAAGGTGCGAAAGAATGAGAGGTACTTTTATTAAAAGGTAAAGCAGAAAATTTTACAAGTTTACAACCACTACAGTCTGATATATCAGATTTGCTCAATTGACCGAAAGCACCTGTAGATGCTAAGAACTGTAGACGAGATGCAGACACATGACCTAAACGGGAATGCCATAAATAAAAATCGGATGACAAACGACTCAAATGAAAAGAAGATAAATCGACACCTGAAGCAGCAACATCAGATACCCTGAGATCATCCACAACATAGAGCTCACCTAGCCTACGGCCTGTCCCGATCACTGTCTGAGAACGTGGGTCTTGCACACAACAAGTATTATCAGAAAAGAAAACCCAATAACCAGATTTACACAATTGACTGACCGATACAAGATTTAAGGCAAGTTTAGGAACATAATACACATCGGGAAGTGACACATGAGGTGTGACAACAGAACCAACACCTTCCAATGGCATAGGTGTTCCACTAGCAGACATAATAGATATAGGTGAACCAGGAGATAGAGAAACAAATGAAGATAAATGTGGAGACATATGATGAGATGCACCAGAATCTAATATCCATAAGGATGGAGAAACACATAATTTATTAGCTGAAGACAAACCTGATGGAGAGGCTGACATGGATGTCAATGCATGAAATCGTGTGAACTGCTCAATAACCAAATGATCCAATCCACCCATTGTGACCTCAACTTAACCACAATCAAACAACCTTAGCCTAATCAACAAACCATAAACAATGAACTGCAACCAAAATCCTTATCTATAATCAACGAACCAACGAAGGCAATGAACCGACAAAGATGGGCAATAATATCCACAAACAAAGCTTTAATACCAACCAAATATCCAAACAATTTCAACCTCCAATCATAGCGAAAACACAAACTTGAAAACTCACAAATGAGTACCCTATGAAATAAACAATGCTCTGCAGCCTACTTCGACTTGCCATAACCCTTAGTAGTAAAATCGAATCAAAGATCCCAACGTTCAGAGCGAATATCAATGAGTTGAAAACCTACAGCCAAAAAATAGCGACGATCCAACGGTGAAAGAATGCGCAATGTCAATTTTGTCAATGCTGTTCTAACTTGATTAACCAGCAACTTCGATGAACACTAGGGCACACTAAAGGTGTTCAATCAACGATTACAACGGTTCAAAGTGTAGATCAATGTGGTCTAGACCTACAGTACAAAAATTACAACGATCCAACGGTGGACGAATCTATAAGATCGTTTTTCCCACAACAACTCAAATCTGGCCGAATGTGCAAAAAGAAAACAACCAAATTCGACGACTAATACATCAACATAGAAAGCTTCAATCGAAAATCCCAATGGTCAAACTGAAGATATATGTGTTGCGAAACAACTCACCAAAAATCGTGACGATCCAACGGTGGACGAAGAAATAACGTTGTTTTTCCCACAGCTATGCAAATCTGGCCGAAAATGTTTAAAGAATACGACAAACCAAGAAATCAACAAATCATCAATTTGTGCTAACGACGGCAATGGAGACGTTACCGAAACCTTGGACGAATCTTCAAGCATGGATCGATAGCTCTGATACCATGATGACAAATATATAATCGAATGATTAAAGGGTTTATTATGCGAACAATAGAATAATACAATACGATTGAATGAATAGAAAACATAACCATAGCCCTATATATAGACTACAAAACCCTAGAATGTGAAACCCTAAAAGCCCAATGGACAATGAGCCCAATATTATTGTTACACTAATAACATTTAACCAAACATAGCCTAGAGAATTGAGTTTAATTAGTATACATTTCAATTCTATAATTTCCTTATGAGTATGGAAAGAAAATAAAAAAATATGAAAAAAATGAAATTTTATAGTATTTATTTCGGTTTATAATTGAAAAATCCAACACATGTTCTCATGATTTTTGCGTTTTCGTCCCTCAATATTATTTTTTTCTAAAATAATCCTCAAGTTAATTTTTATTTCCTAGTTTTGTGAAATATGACTATTAGAGATCAGTTATAATTGGTAAATCGAGATTTTGAAAAACTGAAAATTGGGTTATTTAAAAACTGAAAAATCAGATTTTGAACTTGATAACTTTTCTATACAAAAAACATGAAGGAATGATAAAGTAAAAAATATAAAAACATGTTGATTCTTTTTTCATAACAAACCTTGTTTATTTTTATTGTATTTATATATAAATATCATTAATTGAAAATGCTTTTAAAAACTTAATTAATTTATCCTTTCCCTCTATGATTAACAAATATTTAATTGAAGTTGTTGATGCTGCAAAACCATTTAGGCCAATGTGGCCCGTCTTGTATTTGCATTAGCACGAATTTGGTGCTTCTAAAATATTTTACACCAAGATAATAATTGCATCTTGAACTGTATATATTCCATAGATCGTATCCAAATCAAATTATTACAATCTTAACTTATTTTCTTGGGAAAATAAATTTAGAGTTTTTCATGTTGTACACACTATTAGCATATATTAATATTTAGCATGGAAAAAAGTCTTATTCTTGTTATTTAAATTATACAATTCAGATCAATGTCAACATGCATAACCTGTACATATTTTCAGTGAAGCACTTTCTAGAGTTCATATGTAAACAAAGAAATACGTAAACGTATATCCAAAGAAACATAAACTTAAGTACATATGCAATTATTAGACACCATTTTAACAAGTCGATCTATACGATAAAGATGGCTGGAGGTTCAAGATGGTACTCAAACATATATGGCCAACGAAAACCAAAACCAAAACCAAAAATGAGTAGACGCGTACAGCATATATATATTATTATGGCCAGATTGTTCTACTACTACGGTGTGATTGAAAATCCCCATTTTGAAGCATATTTATTGAGCTCATCTACCTCATCATTGCAAATCAGACCATCACCATTAGCATCAGCATGACGGACTGCACACCAAGCTCTGAAGCCTGCAAAACGAAGTCCAAGACTCTTAAAGCCTACCTTTAATTCCTTACGACTCAGCTTTCCATCTCCGTTGGTGTCAAAAGCTCTGGAATAATGGTTTTCAGACAAGGACCCTGCTTCAGCTAGATGTTTACCAGACCAACCCTTTCACATTCTGCAATATATCTGAAGCTGAATTGTTTGTGTTGCTAAAAAATTTGAAATTTATGAAATATATATACACATATACTTTAATTTTCTCTTGTTCTTGGTCTTAATTTCTTTTTCTATTTTAATATGGCTGTTAAACCAAGCTAAGAATCAGAGTTGTTAGAATCTTATATTATTTAACAAATGGATGGTACAAGAAGTTTAGTTTCACATTACTATAAAGAATGACATGCATATGCATACATAATCTCATTTTGTCACAAATGACGCAATTCATTGTGACGAAAACTTCTTTATAGACAATGGATTTATTAATGGGCTAGTCTATGTATTGCCTTATTATATGCCCGTTTTAATCTATGCACAAGTAAAATTATGGGTGAAAATTTATAACTGTTAGAAAAGCTTAAGTACGGAAATTTGTTGTGTATTCATAAGTACATAATTACCATTGAGTGGCATTAACTGCCTTAGTCAAAAAGTGGTCAGGTTTTTTGTTGATGAGATGAACAGTTTGAATGTGCCACTTAAAATGATGAAACAGTTCATTATCGATGGCTACCATTTGTTTTCTCTGTATATTATCCGGCGACATTGATGTATATTAATTTGTTTTATCTTTACAAGACATAAAAAATCTAAAAGAAATTCCTCAACACTTTCAAGTTGCAGGGATCGACCGTATATATGCTATGTTCTATGTTATCCTATTATTCAAAAACAAACATTAAAAATTATTATCATTGAAGGTGGTAACAAAAGAATCCTCAGCACTCCGGGGTTGGCTTGAATAGTTTGTACAATGACAAAATCACCATATACTATGCCGGAGCTAAAGATTTCAATTATATTCAAGCAGAAAAACAAGAATTTGATAATTTAAAAGAACATGCTTCTTTGGATTAACACAACAGTCAACAAGATGCGCGCAATATTTATTAGTTACAAATCGTTTGGCTAATGTTTGATAGTCTTCAACATCTTTCTCAACATGAATACGGTTGCAGGCTCACATTACGTGCTGGTCAAAACTATTGCACGTCACCTCATACGACACACAACATGGATGAAAACGGAACATAAAAGTAAGATGCATTCTGAATATCTATCTTTACAGACTTTTCAAATCGTTATGGAAAGTCCCCATTTAGGGCTGTTTGTTTGATATTTCTATTAAGTTCTATCTGGATTAAGTTGTCTGACTAAATTAAGTTGTCTGATTTGATATAAACAATTATTGTTTGTTTTATATGCTGAATCAACCATCTGAATAAAATATAATTACATATTTACCCTTTAGTTTAGTGATCTTTTAAAACAACAAATATAAATTTATATTAGCAAATCAAATCATAAACATATTACCACATAAAATGACAACATATCAAAATTAAAATTCCTTAATTATTTATAAACAAAATTAAAAATAAATGCTAAAGAAACATAAATGCAAACAAGAAAAGAAGCCAAGTTTCAAAAAATAAAGATCCTTTAAAAAATACAATTCAAGTCACATTATTTGAAAGGCTCTCAAAATAGTGTGCAAAGGAGGAATGAAAAGGACACTTTTGGAATAAACTGTGACTGAATCTCGAGGAGTACAGTAGAGAGACTTAATAAAAAGTCTGACCGTGTCCACCAACTTAATGAATAAGCCATAAACAAACAACTATGATATTTTTAACCAAATAAGTTATTGAGTCATTAAGTTACAAACAAACACACCCTTAGCATAACATAATAAAATATTTGCTGAATGTACATATAGATCCCCCAAACCACAAACAACAAGATTGCAGATAATGAGGAGTACGTGCACCAAACACATATATATCATTGCAAAATGAATGACGAGTATAACTCATCAATCTAGTAGAAGATTAAAAACTAATACTGGATATAAATAGGAACCATCTAAATTTCAAAAGAACCGACAGATTGATATCAATATACCTGTAAAACTGATTCAAAGATATGATGGCAAGGCGGCAAGCTATTGAAAAGCCACGCCCAATGCCTTAAGAATTCTTTGTTGAAACTAAACTCAAACGAGGTTGACTTCCAGTAGCAAAAAGTTACAAAGCAAATTAATTATGTTTTATATAGTTTTATGGATATGTCAATTAGTAGTTTTATTGCAGTTTTTGTATTCCAGCAATATAGGAGGCAGTTAGCTTTTAATCTTATCCTTATGGAGCAGACGTGTAAAAGTGTGAGGTGTGTGTGAAGAATAATTGAAGTGTTTTTTTCCAGCCCCAAGAAAGAATCCTCTGTTCTCTCTGTGAATTTTGTTCTCTTTGATCTTAATGTCTCATACAAACCACACCCAAGAATCAATTAACCCTTTAATTACAACATTCTTGGCTAACAAAACAATGAAGATCGTCAACTAAAGTTAGGTCGTCTATCTGACTTGAAAACTAAAATACCATGGAAATTGAACAACGAACAATGTCACGTATGGTTGATTTAATATTGAAGATTGAATTGTGTGTCTGTTGCACGCCTAAAACCTTTCGATGTTGTTATATCCGATCTGTTAATTTATTAATAATATGAATCCATACATCATTTGTTTGACTCTTGATGTGGCCATGTTTAAATTCATCATGGACGTCTATACCTGCCTATATCCATGGCAGCTGAAATTTGAATGCATAGCAGCCTAGCAGGTAGCGTATCATCAAAGACAATTCATCATGGCTAATCTTGTATGCATTTGTTTAGAGTTTAGAGGATGGGACTATTGGCCACTCCATATCCATTCAAATACTTGCAATCTAATGGTTTTGTGTCGATGTGTAGAAGAAAAATAGAGGGAAAAGAGTATATACAATTAACTAACTTTTATATATATTTCAACACGCACTAATAATTACAATTGTTCCACTACAAGAAAAACAGTATATTGCGACGAAAAAAGTCATCGCTAAAGGTATCTTTATCGTCGCTAAAGGTTCCTCGCCAAAAGACCATAGCAGAGGCACTAAGTCGCCAAAGATTAAAAAAGACAGAAAAAAATTGTCAATAATTTCTGCAACGACTATGTCGTCGCTAAATGAATTTTATTTATTTTTTAAATATCTTCTGCGACGACTATGTCGTCGCTAATGATTTTTATTTATTTTTTAAATACTTTCTGCGACGATTCGTGGCTAAAACTCGAGCACGATTTTTAAATTAAATTTTTATAGCCTTTTGCGACGACATGTCGTCGCAAAAACTACTTTTTTTAAAAAAAAAAATTTTATTTTTATACACATAATTTACATGTACATTTCTGTTATTAAAACAAAATTAAACTAAAAGTTGCATAAACTAATATTAATATTATGGTTAATATTGAAAAAATCCCATAAACTTTTCTTAGTTTTGTGATTAAGCCCCAAATTTTTTTTTTCTGATTGTTTAAGTCTCTTAACTATTTTTGTCTTATTCAAAAAACTCACTATCTTTACATGTTTTAGCGATTAAGTCCCTAAAATTTTTGTTTTATTGGTTGTGTTTTACCTACTCATCCGGTAACTAGTAAAAAATATATACTTTTGAATAATAAAAAAATATTTTAGGGACTTAAAAAATAAGAAAAAAAGTTTAGGGACTTAATCGTGAAAATGATAAAAGTTTATAGGGTTTTTTCAATATTAACCCCTTAATATTAAAACAAAATTATATGCATTTATAATAAAAGTTTACGAATTTGTTACACACCGAAAGGTTTGATTAAAAGCAAATACGTATTAAACTACTCGTAATCATCCGAGTCCTCATCATCATCATTCCCTTCATCATCTTTCTCGAAGTTATCATAATTGGTCGAAGAAACAATTGGTTGAAAGTCGGGAACCGACAAGTTTGCGTTTTTTAAGAAGTTACATATAGAACCAAGTTGTGCGTTAAAATCCGCACAAGGAGCCGCATTATTTGCATCAAACATATCTAGCACTTTGTCGTCTTGTAAATACTTCTTGTTGAGGCTGAGAGCCGGGTAACTTTCGACCCCGTCTATGATTGTGGTCACGCCGTTCTCCCAATACCTCTTGCAAGATTTATTGATCATTTACTGGATTATGACTTCCGACTTGGCTTTGTCGAATTTGCCCCATTTGTTGCTATAGAATTATAAGATGAAGAATAAAATAGTTATATAGACATAAATACACACAAAATCACTAAAAGTTTAGAATCAAACAATACTACTTATTAAATAAAACGACTAAACGTAGTATATTTGTCAAAATATTTAAAATTTCGACAACATAACTGTTATAAAATGGACAATCCAAAATTTTACGTGTTATACAAAATGAATATATAACAATAATTCAAGTTTCCAACAATCTAAAACACGTACTATCACAATAATTTACTAACTAAACTAACTTAAAATTTTAGAATCGAACAATACTACTTATTAAAAAAAACGACTAAACGTAATATATTTGTCAAAATATTTAAAATTTCGACAACATAACTGTCATAAAATGGACAATCCAAAATTTTACATGTTATACGAAATGAATATATAACAATAATTCAAGTTTCCAACAATTTAAAACACGTACTATCGCGTCAATAATTTACTAAGTAAAGTAACTTAATTATTAAATAAATCTACAAGTTATTTGTAATCTATAAATTTACTAACTAATTAAACTAACTAAATGGACTTAATTATAAGATGAAGAATAAAATATAAAACAATAATTCAAGTTTCCAACAATCTATATATTACAAGAATTTAAGTTTCCAACAATGTGTCAATTTGTTAGCTATAACTAATGTAATAACCATAAATAATCTATAAATACAAACAAACATATCAACACGGGTGCTTCTATTTGCACCTTAAAAGTGCTAAATGCACCTTGCATTCACACCTAATTTAATTGTTTATTTAGTTTTTACATTTTCTTATTTAATACTTAATTACAAAAATAGATATTTCTCACATGTTTATTCACTTTTTAGCCACTTTATATACATTTTACCAAAATAGCCACACTTTACGTTACCACATTTACGTGATAGTCACAATTTACGTGATTTGTACTTTTTTCCATTTTTTAATGCATTACGTTACAAAAGGTGTCTGCCTTCCCCATGAATGCATTACAAAAGGTGACAAGACATCCCACCAAACATTCATGGGGAATGAGCAAAAATGGTCACGTAAAGTACAACAATTTACGTGACCAAACACCTTTTGTAACGTAATGCATTAAAAAATTAAAAAAAAAGTACAAATCACGTAAATTGTGGCTATCACGTAAATGCGGTAACGTAAAGTGTGGCTATTTTGGTAAAATGTATATAAAATGGCTAAAAAGTGAATAAACATGTGAGATTTGGCTATTTTTGTAATTATCCCTATTTTTTATTATCTCCAAATAATTAACTTTATAACATTAAATACTATTTATTTAATAATTACTTTATACAGTTTTTTATAATAACTAACATCGTAATCACCTTTCATATTTTTTTATATCGAAACGTAGATAAAAATCAAACAACGACAAAGGTTTCCTAAAAATGTCATTCATTCACGTGTTGAAATTAAAATTGTAACTGTTTGAAATTTTCTTGTACATATGGGTTTTACTAATATATTGTTTCATACAAAATCAAAAACATTATTGAGATTGACTTATTCTTCATTGATAAAATTAAACTTTGTACATCAACATGCTAACGAAACATAATAACAAAAAAACAAAATAGTTGACAACGTTATATATGTTTTATTGGTTCTTCATACTTGATGTCATCTTCATTCACGATTTTTTAACAACTTGGTCTACATTGTTCTTGTACTCGTGCAGGCGGATCAACATGAGTTTTTCTAAACGAGGAATGTCCATGTAATAAATTAAAACATCATACCATGTCACTTTTAAAGCTTGAGGGGATACTTTGATTTTCTTGACGTGTTTCTTGACTCATCTTCTTCTTCTTGAACAAATAATCTTTTTTTGTATGTTTGATAAGAATGATATTGTAGTATTATAATAAAATTATTTTATCCAAATCCGTTTTTCAGTTTATCGAATCCAACGTATTTTCAAAGTTCTATCGAGTCTATCAAAAAGTTTGTTAGGAAAAGATTTGATTTTATCATGATTCAATACGAAATTAAAAAATTAATATAAGAGATTTTATATTTACTACCAATAATTTATTTTAATTAATTGTCAAGATCGATTGATATTATATTACTAAATAGAAAAAAATGAATGAAAAAGAATTCAAAGACCCCACACTAGCTGTGAGGCATTAATTTTGCGAAGAGGCGCGTGAATTACTTCAATTGATTAAAACGGAAAAAGAAAAAAGAAACAAATGGACGAGAAGGCGAGTGGGATAATGGCAAAAACCGTAGCGCGTGGATAACCTGATTTGTACCGAATTTCATATTTGCACCGGCAGCACCCATCAACACACATATAGAATTATAAGATTAAGAATAAAAATAGTTATTATAGACATAAACACAAACAAAAGCACTAAAATTTAGAATCCAACAATACTACTTATTACATAAAACGATACTACTTATTACATAAAACGACTAACCATAATAATAATTCAACTTCCCAATAAATTAACAAATCAAAATACTATCACATTTAAGAACATACTAACTTAATAATCAAATAATCTATAAATGCAACTATCATATCAATATAGAGACACACAAATAAGTGTGTATTTGTTAACTATAACTAATGTAATAACCATAAATAATCTATAAAATACAAACATACACATCAACATACATGTGTAAAACCGTTGAGTAAACTAAAAATGATTACTTACATGTCTCTCTTGACCAATTAGGTTTACGTATTCAGAATTTTCGTCGATGCATGTTTCCTAAATGATCGGCCAAGTCTAGAAATTGACCCGTAACTGGGTCTCGCTGTAAAAAAAAAAATAAAAACAACAATTACAAAAAACAATCAAATTATCAAATTAATAAAAACAATAGAAATTATAAAGAAAAGTACCATATAATGCCGTATAGATCGGGATCCATGCGTACTTGGATATAACTGTTTGCTTCTATTTATTTGGTTTACAGAGGATCGATGAACAGACGACTCACTCAAGAAATAGTCGACATTCTTATTCCACTCATCCGTAGTCATATTAGGCGGAGGGAATCACCTAATTTCTTCCTGGTACCCTTCCTTTTCAACAAAAAAAGGTGGTTATTTTTGGTGGGAAACCTTATCACAAATAACTGCCATATATAAACCTAATTTAGTTTCACCCGATTTATATATATACACCGGATATATTACATATAATATTAACTTATTAATATAAAGTTCTAACACTTACTAATGAGTTTCCAACATCACCTCCCTAAGTGTTAGAAACTTTAAGATCTTCCATCTTCAAAGTTGAGCTTCAAACCATGATGACAAGGTCATCATCTCCTTCCTTTTTAACAATGATATAGTCATTTAATCTGTGCTTCGATCCACATTCATTCCTTTGCCACTTTCAATCTCCATATCATTGTTGATTGCATCTTCGTCTATGAGTTTCCAACATCACCTCCCTAAGTGTTAGAAACTTTAAGATCTTCCATCTTCAAAGTTGAGCTTCAAACCATGATGACAAGGTCATCATCTCCTTCCTTTTTAACAATGATATAGTCATCATAATCTGTGCTTCGATCCACATTCATTCCTTTGCCACTTTCAATCTCCATATCATTGTTGATTGCATCTTCGTCTATGAGTTCCTCACTGTTGCCTTTAAAGCTAATAATCAAGTTTTATGTGTCATCATATTCTATCTTGCCCATCATTCCTTCCACATTATCAAACAACCTTGCCTTGGTTCCAATATGCTTTGTCTCTTCACTTTGCAAATCTCTTGCCTTTATTCCGCTTGTACCCTCGCACTCCTTTGCCTTTAGTACATCAACACTGCTGGAATAATTCTTAGCCACCTCATAGTAGGCTCCTAAGAGACTCAACTGTGTTGCATAGCACTCCTCTAACCTATCTGCATATTCCATTAGGAACCCCATTACATGGGCTACACTAATCCACTTTTTTTTGTTTACCACTTGGGTATGGCCACCCATACCCTTCACTGTAAAGTAAAGGTCTAATAGGCAAATTTCTGTCCCGCTTATCTTCACGGGTATTGGTCGTTCTTCTATTTCCATGTATTCCTTTTGGAACCATTTCACCACTTTCTCAAAATGGCTCTTGACCAAATCCTTACATTCCTTGATTATATCATTTTCATTAATCATTTCAATAAACCCAATTAAACTTTCGAATTCATACCTTGATGGCACTCTCGGTCCCTGATTAACATCCAAGCATTCTTTAACTGTGTTCTCTTTAAAGTATAGAGAATCACAATAACGCATGACTTCTTCAATGGCTATTTCTTTGACTGTATCCAACCTTTCTTGTCCACTCATGCATTTTTTAACACCGATGTTGCTATCTTCACTACTCGTATCATAAAATATCCTTGTGACTTCACAATCTGTGCACTTGAAGTCTACTTTAAAACCTTGTTGGACTAATTCGCTTAAACTAGTGTGTTCAGACTCGCATTAGGAACAAAAAATACTCACTGGTATCACAAAGTTTCTTGTCTCTCTTTGAATTGTCACTTCTCCAATTCCTTGAACATTCAAACCCTTTTGACCGTTTGCACTTGTTTCCCCTGATTCTGTTTTGAGTCTATCGAACAACCCCATATTCAGGGTCATGTGTCTCGGTATTCATCAGAGACGTACCAAATATTATTCCGACCTTCTTTCTCAGTCCCTATCACTTTCCAATTCATTGATGGTGTAACAATTACAAATATCTTCTCTGTGGCCTTGTCGATCTCAAGTTCCTCTTTGTTTTTCTTCACTTCCACTTGTTTTCCCATCTTGAATTCGACCCTTCTGTCTGTGTTTGGGAAGTTCTAGTAGGCGTGTCCACGTGTGAGACATATTAAACACCTTGAACGTCTCATCTTCCTTGAATTCTTCACAGCAATTCCTTTTGTTTCACCACTGCCTTCTTGATCAAATGAATTTAATCGCTCCATTTTGCGAATTACTTCCCTTCGTCTTTGATACAAGAAGTTATCATCACAATAATGATACTTCTTGTGAAACCTTCTTATAGGCATCCGAATTCTAGGTTCACAGGTCTTCAGAATCCCCTTGTTGCTCTGATACCACTTATTGGCCAATCCAAATCCATTCAAATACTTGAAATCTAATTGATAATAACCATCCATGTGTGTGCAGTAAACTTTCTCTTAATGTGTCGATGTGCATAAGAAAAACATAGGGAAAAGAGTATAATAAATAACTAAGTTTTATATATATTTCAACACACACTAATATTTACAATTGTTCCCCTATTTTTGCATGTTGAACCAATGTAATTGAACCAATGTAATGGTTTAAAATGTGGTTATTTTTTGTGGGAAACCTTATCACAAATAACTAACATATTGATCTACGCGGATTTGGCAATTGTAAGGTCTACCACTATACGAGATCTATCTAGACGCGGAGCCGTCAACGAGTGCGGAATCCTCGTTAACAGGTAGACGGAAACAACTCTCAACTACGAAACACGGAGACTATCAGAGGCTGAACGAACGACACACGAACGATCCTACGAACTGATTCTCTCCGAAAGAACACAGACCAAGCTGATAAACTCGAGATCGCTTTATTCTTAATCCCTCACGAATTCTGCAAAAAGTCTAATAATATCTCGAGTCTATCCCTAATTATAGACCCTGATTCGAGTCTGATGTGGGCCAAACTCAATTCTGGCCCAAGGCCCATTCGAGTCTGTCCACAAAGACACTCTCGAATCTGGGCTCTTCGAATCTAGGCTACATTCGAATCTATCACAGATTCGAATGCCAAGCCTTGTATGATTCGAATCTAGCCTTTTACATAAACAACTAAGTGTTGAAACTTATGTTATTACTTATGATTGATTTTATCTTTGTACTTTATGTTTGAACTTCTTGTAATACGTTACATCAAGTTCAAACATACAAACACTAATAAATATCAACCATATATAAACATATATAACAAACACTTGCTAGAATCACAATGTAGGATCACTTAGACTGCTATCGTCACACAGGATGTACCAACAGACTCCTCCTTGACGATAGCTTCTAATAATTCTCACATTTGACTTAAGAACTTTGTTTATTTATTGATTCAAACTACTACCAGCATACAAACCTTTCTCAACACATACCTTGACTACATTTTCATACTTACTAGCTTCACTGTCCATATGTGCATCACTAGAGATCTTACAGGCATGCAAAATATGAAGATCATCTTTGGAGAGGTTTACCAGGTGAAGAGGGTCGTAGACTCTAAGAATAACATTTTCTTCAAAATCTTCCATGACCGCTTCCCCAGTCTCAGTGTCAGCATACCACCAATGCAGATTCTTCAAAACATTCTGTGGCATCGGCTTGAGAGGTACCTTCCTAAGACATCTAGCTGGCTTATAGTGAATCCTCATCCAAGGTCGTCCAGTTAGAGGATCGATACGTGACGGATCTTCTACTCTTCTCCCGACCCTTGGACTCAGACGCTCAAATTTCCTCGATCTTTCCTCCTTTCTTATGATTCTCGCGATAACGTCCGCATAGGGATCATTGCCAATGTTTATCAGATCTTTCCATGCTAAGTCTGTGATTTCGATCTTTGGCAGGGAGTTGAACGCTTTTAAAGTTCGCCTCATGTACTGAAGCCCGTCTTTCCTTTTAATTACAAATAGCTGCAGTTCTCTATCAAAGAACCAGCTTAATATGCGTTCGGACAGCTTCCCAGTACCCGGCACTCTCATTGTCTTCTTAAGCTCTAACTCTTTCTGTTCAGCCCTGAACCATAACTTTCGTTTTTCTTCGTTTGATAGCTCTCTAGCAGGTTCTTCTGTTGATGGCTGAGCATTCAACGCAACATTCACTACATCTACGTTGACAATATTATTCCCATCAATCATGTAAGTATCCGTGATAGGATTCTGCTGTACAACTATCTCGTCGGCTTCATCATCCTCATCAGCAACTACTTCATCATCCGACTGCCAGTCTACTATCTCCTCTGGCACAAACTCACCTTCTTCAAGGTCTTCATCATCATAGTCAAAACCTACATCCATCGGATCGTCATCGAGATCCATAAGAGCGTCGATCATCTCACTGATTTCAAAATCTGTAGGCTGCTTTGATGAACTTGCTTCTCCCATTTCTCCTTCAACTTGACTGGGCTCCCCCTGAACTTGTGTAGCCTGAGCAGCAGGAAAATCTACTGGCTCATTCTCATTAGGTGCATCAGGATCATTGCCTTCGTCATCTTCATCTCTACGCTGCTCCTCATGATCCCTACAACTCGTCTCCCCCTGAGCTTTTAGATTTTTCATTAGCTGCTCAAGGAGGGACCGCATCGATCGGATCTCTTCTGATTGATCTGCAATAAAGGACTTTAATTCTGTGTTCTCTTCCCTGACATTCTCCACAATCTCCTTCAATTCGGCATTATCCTTATCAAGATTTGCATTATGCGCCTGGAGTTCGCCGATCGCCTTTGTTAGGCTTAAGATTTGGACATGCTGGAAGTCAACGCGTCCCTTAAGCTGCATAAACTGTTGGTTGTCAGCGTAGGTGGTCGAGGTAGATGGAATGGACTGAATAGGAGCTGCGCGAATGGGTGATGGAATATATGGTTCATGTTGAGGTGGTGGTGGTGGTGGAGCGGTGGCTTGAGGTTCTGGAGTTTGAGTTTGAGGTTGTTGTGCATCGGATGCTGATGATGACCCTTGCATGAACCTGTGACGCTTGGCCCTTTGCCGAGTCACTAAGGGAGCAACTTCCTCCTCTTCAAAATCTGAATCATCAGATTCTCTGACTACTCTCCTCCTCGATCCTTCTTCATTAACGACCAATCTTGATCCATATGTTCCAATTTGAACAGTAGGTTCAGTCGAAACTGACTCAGGAGCCTCAACTTCTAGCTCCTCCATTTCCTCCGATTCTGTTTCAGATGATGACAAAACTTTATCAGTCTGTTCTGGCTCGTACTCTTCAACATCTCTGAACACGTCTTCCTCTCCTTCTGGTGGACTAAGTAGTTCACCTACTAGCGCTGCAGCCACATCTTCGTTCGCATGAGGCCCTGCCTCCCAGATTTCATTAAGCGTTTGGCATAGTTGCTCAGCTTCAGTTGGAACATTTGATGGCCCGGCTTCTTGAACTTCTGGCTGCTGACTTGTCGAAGGCCTTGACGCCTGAGTTTGACTCGCTGATGGTCTTTGTCTGCGCCTTTGAACACGCTGTGGCGGTGGCTGTTGTTGTTGTTGTTGTTGTTGTTGTTGTTGTTGTTGTTGTTGTTGTTGAGGCTGCCCAGCTCGAAATTCAACTACCCCTGCCCAGTTGGCAACATCCGGGGCTTGAAACTTCCTATCCAAGATTGCTCCGAATAACGGACGCTCAACAGGAACATCCAACCTTCCTCAGTGTGAGGAACAATCAGCGAAAATCCTTTTGTCCATAACAGCAACGCTCTGGATGTCATTTGACGGCGGCAGATTTGGCAAGAAATGCCTGATCAACATCATAATGAACCGCGGATATAACAAAAACTGCTGATTTTCTGGTGCGGTTATTTGGTGAACAAACTCAGAGAAAAACATCTCCGAAAAGCTGTATGGTCGATTATAAACCATCGCGACTATCCCGGACTGCATCTTCGCAACCATATAATCGAATCCTGCCTTCTTTGGAGCAAAACATACCATAAAGACATGCGCAAGAAATCTCCATTGTCCAATTAATCCACTCTTCATATATGAAACTTTTGTCACGTCTTGACTGTATCCCATTCTCAGAAAGGCCGCTTGCCTTATGTTCAGAGGAAATTCTATCGGACCAGCTTCTTCTTCTTGTGTGCCCAGCTGCAACACTTGACGCAGCATATCCGCCGAGAAGACCAGCGGTTGTCCAGCAATGCGAGTACGTAGAACTGTCGGTGTGACCGAGCAGTCTACCTGCAGATGATCATAGAATTGCCGAATATATGGTAACACTAGCTGCACATTATGAGATAGTGCAAAACCGATCCTAGACTCTACTAGGAAATCAAGTACTTGTCTAAATCCCTGCGCCTCAGGGAGATTATGATCTGGATGAAGCACCATATTGTGCTTAGGCACAAACGCTCGTACAGCCATTTCTGCACAATAAACAAAATTATTAGATTCATTAAAAATCAATAAACTTGTTTAAATTCAAATCTGTTTTATTTTGAACTTGTTTAAGTACAAAATCCAACACAATTAAATTTCTACAAGTTTAATAAAATTTAAATTAAATAAAGCAAATAAAGTACAGATTCGAAAGTAACAGATTCGAATTGACTCTTTTCGAGTTTGATGGACAGATTCGAAAGTCGTGGTCTTCTCGAGTCTAATGACAGATTCGAGAAGCCCCATGAACAGATTCGAAACGCCGTATTTATTCAAAGACCAAATCTCTTGATTTTAACCTTTTTGGACTTAGAAAATTACATTTATTAGTCCTACTAGTTACTAATCACAGATATATGCCTTCAATTTGACTATTTATCGGTCCAAACTTGGTAATTTTGTAAAAACCCTATTTCGACCCTTAAACCTTCAAAACTCGATGATTTTGCCTAAAATTGTGTATAAAACTACATGAAGCTTGTACAATCAAGTTGATTATACCTAGAAACAGTAGTAGAATCGAACACACTAGCTTTAAACTCGACAAAATGTCGTTTAGGAGAGATACGGTAGATTCGAGAACAGATTCGAGATCGCCAATATAGATTCGAGACAGTAGATTCGAAAACAGTAAGAATTAAATGTCTTCACTGTTGACCTATATATACTACCAACCTTCGAGTCTAAGGCTAGACTCGAATCTACTGACAGATTCTAATCCTTCCACATTCGAGTCTGGCCTAAACTCGAAAACACCAAACACTTAGAAAAATTTCGAAAATATTTCAAATAACTTCAACTTTTTCAACCTTTTTCTACGGTATTGTGTTACAAGATAAATTATGCCCAATCTTTTACCCTAAGCACAAGATATTTCACGCAATGTTTATTTTCTCCAACTTTGAATGCACCCTCAGTAATTTTTGACCTTTTACCTAAGTAAAAATTAAACTAAAGTAAAATAAAATAAAATAAAGTAAAATAAAATAAAAATAAGATAAGTAAACCTAGAAAATTTTAAACTTGACTAAAAATTTAACTACGACTTACGCTAAACTTATTAAAATTAACAACCTATGCTAAACTCTAAACAAAATATTTTTGATGAGTATAGTCTAAGAAAGGTTCAATCAGATAGCGATGTCTGATACTTACTTTCAGTACTTAAACTTTCACACTTAGCAATTTTTGATTCCTCTGATTGTTTGTCGTGACATACCTATTTAGCCGATTGTCGGTATTTTACCCCTTTAAACACTCTACATTTCGGAATATCCCTTGGCATTTTTATTTATCAGGAAATTATCTTACGTGACTTAGACATAGACATACTTTTATGATCAAGGCACACAGACAAAGATTCTAACTTGTTGGTATTTGCAAACTTTCTTTAAAAGACAAACATCGGACACAGGTCTGTATTTTCATACAACAAAGTGTCTTAGTTTGACTTAAGGTTTATTCTTAAAGTTAGCAAGACAGCGGTGACAGGTCTGTACTGACGTACAACAGAGCGACATATCTGCTAACCCGAATCTAAACAGAGACAACAGGTCTGTACTTACGTACAACAGAGTTGCATGTTTTCGACTCTCAATTTTGTATGATTTTTCTATGCTTTCCATTTTAAGATGTATTTGATGTTGCCATACATCCCCAGAAAGTTTGCATACCTCATTTAGACTCAAAGTTTGTATGTTTTGTACATAAAAATTAAGACCGATTGGTCGTACATCTAAGCTAGTGACACGCTTAACTTTTTCTAGAATATTTTATTAGCCTTGAGATTTCCTATATGTATTATGCCTACCAACACATCAAACTAAAGTAAAGTATAACACTTAGAGTTTAGTTGCATTATGTGTGAAAGTCTAAACACTTAGAGTTTGTAACGACTGTGCTAATTTTCGTCACTTTGAACCTATGCTTCTAAGACTTAATTTTTTTTTTTTGATATTCTCTTTTTTTTTGTATTTTTATGATTTTCTCTCTTTTTTCTTTTGTTTTTCATAAGAAATAAGATAAACTACTAACTTACTAAAAACAGAAACTTACTAAAAATAGAAACTTACTAAAAGTGAAAACTTTCCTAAATTAGCAGACTACTGTAAAGAAAAAAAATACTATGACTATAAAAGAAAATAAACTACTACTACTAAGGTCAAACTACTCTGGGTTGCGCATTCCATTCAGTTGAATTAAATACTCAAACCGTGACTTATCAAATGCTTTGGTAAATAAATCTGCATTATTATCTTCTGTTGCCACTTTTACCAATTTGATTAAATTCTTTTCAGCACAATCACGAATAAAATGATGCCTAATGTCTATGTGTTTTGTTTTGTTGTGTTTAACTGGATTATTCGTTATAGCAATTGTAGATTGATTGTCTATCCTAATTGGGTTTGAGTGTAAGCCAAACCGTAATCCCGCAATTGTTGTTGTATCCACAGAACCTGTGAGCAGCAACTACCAGCAGCAACATACTCGGCCTCGCACGTTGACACGGCTACCGACGTCTGTTTCTTGCATTGCCAGGATACCAATCTCCCTCCTAGGAACTGACAACCTCCAGTTGTTGATTTTGCGCGTCAAGCTGCATCCTCCGTAGTCAGAATCCGTGAACGCCTCCAACTCTAGATCTCCCTCCGCGTGATACCAAAGTCCCAGCTTCGGTTTCGACTTGAGGTATCGTAGAATCCGCTTCACAGCTTTCATATGCATCTCCTTCGGATTCGCTTGAAACCTAGCACAAATACAAACAGCAAACATAATATCAGGTCTTGAAGCAGTTAAATACATAAGTGACCCAATCATGGCCCGATATAAAGTCGGATCCACATCGGTATCACTTTCAGTACCCGACCCGAGATTATGATTCACTTGAATCGGCGTGCTAAAATGGGCAGTCAACTTAGTTCCTTCCATCCCAAACCGTTCTAGTATGTCATAGACATACAGTCTGATGGATAAACTTTCCTTCTTTTGGTCAACTTGTAACCCTAAAAAGAAATTTAACTCTCCCATAGCACTCATCTCGAACTTAGACTTCATCACCTTCTCGAAATCTTTGCACATCTGTTCGTCTGATGATCCAAAGATGATATCATCGACGTACACTTGTACCAAGATAAAGTGTTCTCCCTTCCTCTTAACAAACAGAGTACTATCTATCCTACCCCTTTCAAAACCGTTCTCTAACAGATGGTTGGATAGAGTCTCATACCACGCCCTAGGTGCCTGATGCAATCCATATAGAGCCTTATCTAAACGATATACTCTATCAGGATATTTTGGATCTGTAAATCCGGGCGGTTGTTCTACATACACCAACTCCTTCACTTTCCCATATAGGAAAGCACTCTTAACATCTAACTGATATACCTTAAAGCCCTTGAAGGAGGCAAAATCTAGAAACAACCTAATGGCTTCCAGCCTTGCTACTGGTGCAAAAACCTCGTTGTAATCGATTCCCTCCTCTTGGTTGAAACCCTTTACAACTAATCTAGCCTTGTTGCGCGTGACTATACCTCGATCGTCCCTTTTGCACTTAAAAACCCATTTGGTTCCTATGGCAATTTCCCCTCGAGGTAATGGAACTAACTCCCACACTTCTAGTTTCCCAAATTGCGAAAGTTCTTCCTGCATCGCTTCAACCCAGGAGTTATCCTTAAGTGCCATTTGCACATTTTTAGGCTCTACTTGCGATATGAAACATGAATATAGACATGTGTGATATGCCTCGGAGTCGTTTATCATCGACAACAACACAGTGTTGTTATTTACACTACTCCGAGTCCTCACACCCTCGTTAGGATTTCCTATGATGCTTTCTAATGGATGGTTCTTGTTAATCCTAGAGGTTTCTATCTCATCAACCCTTAGATTGTCTCCTAAGTTAGATCCTATTTCACCTAATGGGGGAACAGGCTCAGCTTCTACATTTTCCTCCTCATGGACGTTTTCCTCAGAGATGGAACTTGATGCTTGAGTCTGATTCTCAGTGGTAGGTGCTTCTGGATCAGCAACTTCTGGAGATCTATCTTCAGTCGCAGTAGGCTCGGATGTAAATTCAGACGTAGTCCTCGGAAAAATATGGCCATCGTCATTTAGGTGCAACGTCGTCATGTCTTTTTCGATTGTACCTGCAGTATCATCCAGAGGAATGTTAAATGACTCAAACAATTTATAATAGTCAAATAACCATTCCGGACCAGTTTGGGGTTCATGTGTATAACTTGTGACTTCAATATTATACACAATCTCCACAGTACCACTCATTTTGTTAAAAACCCGTTTGTTTGGTGAGTTCGGCACATAACCTAGGAAGTATCCTTCGTCAGCCTTTTCACCAAACTTCGGTTGATGTTTTGTTCGTAAAAGTGTGCATGGTACTCCAAACGGTTCGAATCCAGTTAAATTAGGTGGCCGTTTATTATAAATTTCATAACATGTTTTGTTCAAAGATTTGACTGTAAGGACTCGGTTTAAAATATGGCACGCGGTATTCACTGCTTCCCCCCAAAACATGGTAGGAAGCTTTGAATCCGACAGCATAGTCCTTGCAGCCTCAATCAATGTTCTATTTTTACGTTCGGCCACCCCAGTTTGTTGAGGTTCATATGGTGCACTGAATTGATGCACTATGCCCTTTGATAGGCAATATACACCAATTACAGAGTTTTTGAATTCAGTCCCATTATCACTACGAATATATTTAACCCTTGTTCCGTAGGAATTCTCCACTTGGTCTAAGAACCCGATAAGCTTGGAAGCCGTCTCGTCCTTTGTACCTAAAAAGAAAACCCAAGAAAATCGTGAGTAATCGTCAGTGATAACTAAACAAAACCAACTACCTCCTATACTCCTTTTGTTGATAGGGCCGAAAAGGTCCATATGCAACAAATCGAATGTTGAGGATATCGAGTTCTGCTTCTTGGACTTGTGTGTCTTTTTATGTTGCTTGCCCTTCATGCACGGTAGACACTTGTCCTCGAACTGAAAGCTCTTCATTGGCACACCCTGCACCAGTCCATTCTTCGTTATGTAGTTCATCTTTCTTAGGTGCAGGTGAGCCATGCGTCTGTGCCACAGTACGGATTCCGTCTCCGAAGCTGTGGATAATAGACAGATTGGCCCCATCGAAGTCTCCGGCTTGTTCATATCCAGCATGTACAAGTCGTTCTTCCTTGGCGCCCGCATCAAAACCCATTCTTCAAGAATCTTGAATCCCGGCTTTAGCACTAACGCCTCAGTGTCAGTAAATAACACCGAGTTCTTCTTATCACAGATTTGAGATACACTAATGAGATTGTGAACCAGTTTATCAACGTGATAAACTTGGTCCAACTTGATAGTCCCATTAGTGACCACTCCGGTACCCGTGATATTTCCACCCTTGTTACCCGTGAATGATACGAATCCTCGATTCCCACCCTTGAAGTCTGTAAGTAGACCTCTTTCCCCTGTCATGTGCCTGGAGCAGCCACTGTCGACGAACCATTTGTTGTTTGGACCTGTGGTAGTCTCCTGCACATGGAAGAAAATAGGTTAGTTATCACGGGGAACCCAAGCCTTTCAGGTGACTTGGGCCTTTGAACTGGGTTCTGTTGTGGTGCCGAGTGATTTAAGTTCACTCTTTGCCTTGGAGTAGGCATTTGTTGTGGAGCTCTAGAATAGTTCCTATTATATGGCATTTCGGACTGTGATCCCTGAGCTCTTACCGGTGCGTACTGTCTAACTGGAGTATGAGACCTAACTGGAGTGTGTGACCTGCTAGGTGTTGTGCTCCTATAGACTTGTTGTGGTGCTGACCTAGATTGATTAATGACACGATTCGGTGAATTTGTCCTAATCACTTCCTTTGGTCCAACCTTAACCGGTGTGTTTTTCACAACTTGTTTGGGTGCGGCCTGCACAGCTTTCTCGGTACTTTGAGAACTGCTGGTGCTCGCCACACTGGTTGAGGACTTAACAGGTGTTGGATTCACTGTCTTAGGTGTAATATCTGCTTTCCTAAGCGGACAGTGAGAAGCAACATGCCCCTTCTCATGACATCTAAAGCAAGACATCTTATCTATGGACTTTTTATGTGTTCCCTTAGATCTAGGTGTCTCACTAGTGTCTATTTCCTTTGGTACATCTACGGTGTCTGGCTCATCGACCTGATCAGCCCAAGCAATTTTCTGTTTTCCGCAGGTGTTTCACTGGAGGAAGACACAAATTTGACTTTCTTAACCTTGACGGTTGAGTCAGCCACCTTAGGTGTATTTTCCACTATAGGCTCTGGTGTCGGTGTAGGTAGGTCCTCTAAGTCTACTGATTTATCAGTTTTCTCCTGAGGCTGAGGGACATAGTTTGCATTGAAAGGTGGAGGAATTTCGTGAAATCCTAGACCTACGGGCTTCTTAGATTGTCTTTGGGCATCTAAAACTTTCCCTAGGTTTAGGCTCGAATTCCTAAACTTCTCCAGCTTGTTATTCGCCTCTGCTACCTTAACCTTTGTTTCAGCTAGCTCTATATCCTTGTCCTTAAGACTTTTGGTTAATGCCTCTACGTGCTCATACATTAGCTCTATCCTAACACACTGCTCACTGAGTTTGTCTTTTAGAACTATGACGTCTTGAGCATCAGCCTTAAGCTTTTCTTTAAGATCTTGCTTGATATCGTTTAGGCTAGCATTTTCAATTTTTAAGTTCTCATTTTGAGCAGATATGGTTTTATGTGAATCTAGGACTAGATTTAACCTATCGTTAGAATTAACACACAAAGCACATAATTTACGAAATAGAGAATAAGTCAGACTAACCTTTGAGTTATCAGATTCCACGTTGGCCATATGAGCAGCAAACTCCAGCACTGTCTGATCATTCGCCTTCTCTACCCACATCGGACTGCTGTCCCGTGTGGTCTGCTCGTCCCCATCACACCCCGTTTCTGTGACTTCAGCCATGATTGATTTTATCTTTGTACTTTATGTTTGAACTTCTTGTAATACGTTACATCTGAACAAAATAACTTCTTAATAGCTGTAATACGTTATCAGATGATAGAACCGGGTGATGATATCATCCAGTTGTTCATCCTTAATCGCCTTGAAAATAGCGAGCTGTTGTTTCAACAGCTCTGTACGCTTTCTACGTACCCTAGGATTTCCCTCACACCGCTTTTCTAGAGACTCCCAAAGTTCCTTAGATGTCTTCTGAGTCCTAAATGTGTGTAGAATATCCTGCGGCAACGCCATTCGAATTAGCGAGAAAGCTTTGTTTTCGGCTTCATACAATTTCTTGTCATCCTCCTTCATCATTTGGTATGACAAGACTTTCTGACGGCCTTCTACTTCTGAGACAGGTGGAATATACCCTTCGTCGATGCACACCAACATGCGCATGTCGTTAAAACGCACGAAATCAGTAAATCGGTCTTTCCACCAGTAATAATCCTCGACTTTCATCAGCTTAGGCGGTGCGTTTGCCTTCCCGACCTCGTGGTCCATTTCTAGGAATTTCTGAAGATTTGACATCTTTTCGGAATTAATTGAGTATGAACTTAATTAATTTAATTCGAAACTAATCTGGATTAATTCGTTCGAATCTAGATAGATTCGAATATAATTAGATTCCAATTGATTTGGGATTAAATTCGATTAAGTGTTATAGTTCAATTAGATTCGAAATTAAGTCAGATTCGAAAGATCCTTAGATTCGAAGGTCAGCAAACTCGAAATTCAGCAGATTCGACACCCTTTTCGAAACTAAGCTAGACTCGAAACAAACTCGAAACTAAGTAGACTCGAGATCCTATTCGAATGAAGCAACAAACTCGAAACTAGGTAGATTCGAAACCCTCTGAAACAGACTCGAAAGGAGCGTATTTTGGTTAGACTCGACACTAAGTGAAACCCTAATTACCCCTATTAGATTCGAGCGCCGCAAACTCGAAAAACGGCTAACACTTTGATTTTTTAACGATTTTCAGATTAAACCAGTATTTTTCTAACGAAAAATACTGATTTCGACCAAAAATGTGAAAAACCACAAAGTGTTTTCCGAATAAGAATTTGCTAAGCTTGAAAATACGTTTTTGAGAGAAAAACCGTCCAACTAGCGTCAAGAAACCTAGAATGTATCTAGATGAACACGAAGAACACGAAGAACACTCCGTAGGCTCTGATACCACTTGTAAGGTCTACCACTATACGAGATCTATCTAGACGCGGAGCCGTCAACGAGTGCGGAATCCTCGTTAACAGGTAGACGAAAACAACTCTCAACTACGAAACACGGAGACTATCAGAGGCTGAACGAACGACAGACGAACGATCCTACGAACTGATTCTCTCCGAAAGAACACAGACCAAGCTGATAAACTCGAGATCTCTTTATGCTTAATCCCTCACGAATTCTGCAAAAAGTCTAATAATATCTCGAGTCTATCCCTAATTATAGACCCTGATTCGAGTCTGATGTGGGCCAAACTCGAATCTGGCCCAAGGCCCATTCGAGTCTGTCCACAAAGACACTCTCGAATCTGGGCTCTTCGAATCTAGGCTACATTCGAATCTATCACAGATTCGAATGCCAAGCCTTGTATGATTCGAATCTAGCCTTTTACATAAACAACTAAGTGTTGAAACTTATGTTATTACTTATGATTGAATTTATCTTTGTACTTTATGTTTGAACTTCTTGTAATACGTTACATCAAGTTCAAACATACAAACACTAATAAATATCAACCATATATAAACATATATAACAAACACTTGCTAGAATCACAATGTAGGATCACTTAGACTGCTATCGTCACACAGGATGTACCAACAGACTCCCCCTTGACGATAGCTTCTAATAATTCTCACATTTGACTTAAGAACTTTGTTTATTTATTGATTCAAACTACTACCAGCATACAAACCTTTCTCAACACATACCTTGACTACATTTTCATACTTACTAGCTTCACTGTCCATATGTGCATCACTAGAGATCTTACAGGCATGCAAAATATGAAGATCATCTTTGGAGAGGTTTACCAGGTGAAGAGGGTCGTAGACTCTAAGAATAACATTTTCTTCAAAATCTTCCATGACCGCTTCCCCAGTCTCAGTGTCAGCATACCACCAATGCAGATTCTTCAAAACATTCTGTGGCATCGGCTTGAGAGGTACCTTCCTAAGACATCTAGCTGGCTTATAGTGAATCCTCATCCAAGGTCGTCCAGTTAGAGGATCGATACGTGACGGATCTTCTACTCTTCTCCCGACCCTTGGACTCAGACGCTCAAATTTCCTCGATCTTCCCTCCTTTCTTTTGATTCTTGCGATAACGTCCGCATAGGGATCATTGCCAATGTTTATCAGATCTTTCCATGCTAAGTCTGTGATTTCGATCTTTGGCAGGGTGTTGAACGCTTTTAAAATTCGCCTCATGTACTGAAGCCCGCCTTTCCTTTTAATTACAAATAGCTGCAGTTCTCTATCAAATAACCAGCTTAATATGCGTTCGGACAGCTTCCCAGTACCCGGCACTCTCATTGTCTTCTTAAGCTCTAACTCTTTCTGTGACTTTATGTTTGTACTTTATCATCTGAACAAAATAATGAAGAAAGCCTAAGTTATACCAAATACCACTAGGAGTGTACGAGCCGTAGATAGTACAGCTTGAAGCTGACCTCGGGAATTATCGATCACAGGGAACAACAATAGAAAACGAAATACCGATACTAGGATATTCGCTAATATCTAGCCACTGAAAAGGATGAGATTAATTATAATCCTAGATATTTAAACTATTTAGCCGATTAATAAAGATGATGAGCTATCAAACTAAAAACAAGGGAAATATAAGATATATTAAAAGCAACACTCGCTTGGATACGTCTTTTAGGATTAATGGAGTAAAAAGGTGAATAAACACCTAGCATGTTTTTGGTCAAAGAAAAAGTAAGTTAGAATTTAATCCAACTATTTTGATCTTTTAAGTTTAAGAGTTTGAAACTTTGATGTAAAACCGATTTATGTACACGTTTTATTAATTTCAGAAAATCAAGTATGGAGTTCTCCAGTATTTCCCAATTTCTTAAAATCAATAGAAAATGTCTTTTACGATTAACTAAGTCAACTAAATCTAGTTTTCAGAGATTAAATATGTCTACACGTCAAGCGCTCGGAAATAACTCTAGATATTTAATTTAGCCACATAAACATAATCAATTTTAAGGAAATCAAAGATTAAACTAATCCTATAATCATTGTATTGCTAAGGAATAATTTCCATACGATGATTTCACAATTTATTAGCTAGTCACTATCACATAATCACAATAATGCTAGAAATAACGACCAATTAATAAATTACATAAATTTGATTAAGTTCATAAAAATCAGCATTTGTAATCAATAATCATCATCACAATAATGCTAGAAAATCAACTATAACATAGATTCTACCAATATTAAATGCATGAATTAAAAATACATCAATGAATCAAACAATTTTCAACCAAAACCATCAAAATACTCCACTGATCCATATAAAAACGTACGTAACCCAAACAAGTATTTAACTAAACTACTCACTAATCATTATAATAACAATAAAACAAATGAAATCTAAGCTAAACATTACCATTACAGAATTTTAAAAGGAAAGAGTGTATCAAAACTGTAGCTAAAATGACGAATTTGAAGAAGAAATCGTAACCGAATGCTTGAATCACTAATGAAAACCGAATGCTTTAGCTAATCTAACCCTAACTATGCTAGAAAAACAAAAACCCTACTTACACCTACTAATCGCATCTTAAAGTGTGTGAAAAATGCGGCTATACTAAGAATAATACGAAGTTGCCCTAAAATGACTCGCTGCTGTGTTTTTAATCCGATCTGACGTGTCGTGATCATGACAAAAGTTGTGGTCACGAGCTGTTTGGCTATAGAAAACTCATTCCAGCTTTAAAGGAGGTCGGCTAAATCCGTGAATTCAATGTTTTTGCTTCATTTTTCATCTTTCAGGCAACACGGCGGCTTCAAACCTACGAAATATAAATATGAAGCAAATCAATACCATTTCCACATATATCGAAGCTAAAACCACCAAAATGTAAGACAAAATGATACGAAAAATATATACAAATGACATCATATCACATATATTAACCTAATTTAGTTTCATCTAATTTATATATACACCGGATATACTACATATAATAGTAACTTATTAATATAAAGTTCTAACACTTACTAATGAGTTTCCAACTAGGACTTTGGGACTTTGGGCATCTACATTAGATAAACCCTACAAACCATTACAAATCACTTTTTGTAACTCCAGCCACATCATAAAACGTCATGTCAGCTTAATACTATTATTATTATATTTGTCAATATAATAATTAGTTAGGGTAGAATAAAAAATAATGAAGACTATATATATATATATATATATATATATATATATATATATATATATATATATATATATATATATATATATATATATATATATATATATATATATATATATATATATATATATATATATATATATATATATATATATATATATATATGTATATGTATATATATATATATGTATATATATATATGTATATGTATATGTATGTATATGACGCAGACTTAGTATAAAGGGATGAGTGTCACTCGACGCCGATAAATTCCTAAAATACTGAGTTACATATGTATCAAAAATCGGAGTGACACCTAAGATTTTTTTGAGTGACACCTACGGAAAATTTATACAATTATAATATACATATCTAAATTATATTTGTTGTTTTTATTACTTAAATTTATTGAAATAACACTGGGTTTTAATAAAAAAAAACTTTTTAGAAAAGCCCAACAAAATAAAAAAACAATATTAAAGAATCAGTCAAGTGAATTAAGTTAGCCCAAAAAATTTTAAAAAGCCCAAAAAATTCCCAAACCTGATGAGTGATAGCCCAAAAAAAAAACAGTCTATCTCTCTCTCTCTCTCTCTCTCTCTCTCTCTATCACCTATCTTTCTCTGTATTGTTTTATGTCTAGGTGTAAATGTATACTAATTTGTTATTTGTTAACTTGTTAAGTGGCTAAGTTCAGTAGATGTTCAATACTTTATGTCTTTAATAGTTTAATTAATTAAGTTACTGACAGGGCCGGCCCAAAAGGGGGGGGGGGGGGAATTGGGCCTCGGCCCAGGGCAGCAAAAAATAGCAAATTATCTGGGGCATCACTCATCTGGGATAAAATACCAGTTAGTAGCTTCAATTTTAACCCATACGCCAATTGCCCATTTGCCCAAATACTGAAATGCTCAATCAATGGCTGAATTTATTGAATTCAGCAGAAGAGGAGGCGTCGCAGCAGTCAGCAGAAGAGACGAGGGGTCGCAGCAGTCAGCAGAGGAGGCGAGGCGTTCTTCTTGCCTTCTTGGAAATCGACGATAGATGAGTCTTTCTTGCCTTCCCAGTAGGCGGTAGCAGACGAGAGACGAGAGGACGCCAACGCAAAATGGAACTCCTTCTTGCCTTGTTGGAAATCGGCGACTACAAGCAGCTGAGCAGGCATAGCAGCGAAAGATGGAGCGTCCTCCACTCCTCCTTGGAAATCGACAAGCAACTGCTTCCTTCAAGTCTTCAATCCATCGCAAATCAAGTTCTCAATCTCACTTCTCCCTTTTCAATCGACAATAGTCAATACTCGTTAGTTACTTGCTTAAAATCAATCAGTTGTTTGAATGCTTAAAAACAATCAGTTGTTTGAATGCTGTTTGAATACTCGTTAGTTTCTTGCTTAAAATCGACAATAGTCAATACTCGTGAGCCTTTGTGATTCAAGACTACAGATTTGATAGTCTGATTGGAGAATTTGTTAGTTACGTCGAGAGCCTCTGTGATCCAAGACTACAGTTTGTGAATAACTAAGGTATAAAACTGTTGAGTCAATTGATGTACAACTCTACGCAGACTGCTTATCCTGTTATACCTTGGTACAATCTATTAAAATTGTTGTTTCTATTGTAAGTTGTCATGTAACAGATTTGTTTCTGCTACTTATTATGTGAGAATTAGGTTGGCTTAGGCTGTTGGAAGTTTAATGATACAATTTGTTTGCTTCAATCATTATTACTTACTTTATTGCGACTTTGATATAAGTTTGGTGTTTCTGTTCTGCCATCAGCACTGAAACATGTATTACTCGGTTTATTGTTTGAGCTTTTTAACATTCCATGATTACCACCACACAACTGATTAAGTAGCTGTTGGTACTTGTTTCTGCATAATCTTATTTTGTGAGAAATAGGTTGCAAACCTGTGATACAATCATCATACAATATGTGATTTCCAATCTGTGAATTGGTTTTTCTTCCTCACGTATTTGTTGGTTTTTGTTGATCATGTATTTGTTTGATATTGCAAATTGTTGCTTTTTGTTTGATATTGCACATTGTTGGTTTTGGTTTTTTTAGCTCACCGCTTATCACTATTTTGATAGTTTTATCATTTTATGTTTGAGTAGTGTTTTATTTGTTAAATCTTATTTGATTGGCTTTAAAAGTTTATGTATCCGTAACACTTTATTTTTTTAAATAAAATTCGGCCTGGTGATGAGCCGCCTAGCTTGAATAGGTTTCAATTCTTTAAAAAATTGGTGTGTGGTTTTGTTTAGGTTTTCTTATGGGGTATTTTTTTTGTTGGTCGCCCTGGGCATTAAAAACCTTAGGACCGGCCCTGGTTACTGATATATAATTATATAAAGTATAAATGTTAAATGTTTATTTTCTAAGTTTTTTGATCAATTGTTAAACTTATTTGTTATTTCTTTAAAAAAATTTAGGTTAATGGACAAATATTTGAAAGAAAGTTCCAATCATCTTCTGGATTCGGATCTTCAAACAATAACCAATCGATATAATCAAATACTCCCGTAGAAATAGATTTGAATGATCTTCCTTGGGATCCATCGGAACGAAAATCGATTCAGCGTATCACCCTGAGATGTATTCGAATGCTTTTAATTATGAGGATAAGGTTAATATTGTGTCTCAACTTGAATACTATATATATTGAGAATGTGAATGACGACCCAAGGTTTTCTAACTTGAATGGAATTGGAGAGTTTGTTAAATTAATTGTGGAAACTAGGAAGCATCTTTTGTAGCCTTTGGTTTATTGATTGTTGAAGCTAACATTGGTTTTACTCATCGTTGAAAGATGTTTTTCTGCGATGAAGTTGGTCAAGTTAGAATCGCGCGATTCGATTGGTGATGATTTTATGAACGTTTGTTGCATTTGTCATATTGAGAAAGAATTACTTGTCAATATTTTGAATGAAAATGTCATGACAAGATTTCAAAAGATGAAGACTTGAAGGCAACAATTGTAAAACTTTAATACTTACGGTACTTATTGCTTAATTTTAATTTTTAGTGGTATTGTACTATGTACTTTTTTAATTAATTAGAAAAATATTGTTATTCGTAATTTTGTGTTAACAACCCGTTTCGGTGACTAGATCCATCTTAGAAAATATTTCAAAAATAGAAGTATTAAATTTTTTCTAAAAAGTGACAAACATGATAAAAATTCCTGGATCCGTGTGTGTGTGTGTGTGTGTGTGTGTGTAGGGTTAGGTTCTATGGGGCACGTGTGTGCATCGTGCAACTTAGGAACCTATATACACCGTTAGATCTAGAAAACGAATGCTAAGATTACAATGGCAAAAGGGTAATAAAGATGAAATTTGTGTACGCTTCATGATGCACGATTTACATATTAGATGTGCATAAGGGTATTTTGGGAAAACATAATATATCAAGTCAAGTCAAAATTAAATTTATTTTGATTAAATATTTAAGGGAAAATTATGCAAAAAACCATCAAAGTACAAAATTTTTTCGATTAAGTCCCCATTTCATTTTTTATTTCTGATAAGTCCCCAAACTGCTTAAACCATTGGTCCGTTAACCTGTTATAACAGGTTAACATGCTTAAACCTATTTTGCAAAAACCATCAAAGTATAAAAAATTTTCGATTAAGTCCCCATTTTAATTAAGCATTTCAACTTTTCAATAAAATAAAACGAATTTTTTTAAATTTTTAAAAACGACGATGTTTATTACGATGACAGAACATGTCATGTTTGTCTAGACCGAAATAAGTTGGTTTGAAAACAATATTTTTTCAAAACGACGATGGTTGCTTGAAAGTAATAAATTTTGTTAAAAAGTCCGTTATTCCAGATAATATAAGTTGGTTTGATATAATAACATAAATGATGATTATTTCGATCTTATGTTTGTCTAGACCACAATTTCTAAATATATTTAACTAGTTCATCTCGACTAAATTTTAAACAATAAAAATGATCGTTTTGATTTATCATTTTTTTTTTTGCATCCACATATGTGTTACGTGAGTGTCAATTGAACAATCACTTAGATTGATAAAACAACAAATAACATGAGTTTCATCAAGATAAGGGATTTATGTGGCAAAAAAATTAGTTAAGGGATATATAAGACAAAATAACTTAGTTAATGGATTTATAAGACAAAATTATTTAGTTGGGGGACTTAATCGAAAAAAATTATAGATTTATAAAATCCACGTTAGCAATTGCAACCCGCTTAATAGGTTACCGGTAACGTTTCTTGAAAAAAACACCAAATTCGTGATTTTTATTTAGTTAAGGGACTTATCAGACAAAAAAACTGATTGAGGGACTTAATCGAAAAAAAACTTGTAGTTTGATGTTTTTTGTGAAAATTTCCCAATATTTAATTCAATAATCAAGTATTAAATGCTAATAAATTTATAAAATACACTTCTAAAATTAAAAAATTTCAATTGAACAAAAATCCAAACATGATGCTTCATCATCTTCATTGACTGTGCATCTTTGTATTCATCTTTCTCAGGTTATGCATCATCGTGTTCATATGGGGCACTAGGTTATGCATCATCGTGTTCATACTGTGCATCTTCGTATTCTTGTTTCCCATGTTATGCATCATCGTGGTGATGCATATCTGGAATTTAAACGTGTTAACCACCCTTTCAACATGTTCATCATCATCTTGATGCACCGCTAATGTGCATCATGTTTGAACCAAAAACATCAACATTCATCATTTGAAGCAGAAACATCACCGTGATGCATTGCTATTGTGCAACATGTTTGAACCACGAAACATCAATATTCATCACCGTAAACATCGTGAACCAGAAACATCAACATCATCGTGATTTTTTGGTGTACATTCATCCTTTGAATAAGACACATCATAGTGATGCATTGTTCATCAACTTCGTGATGCAGGCGTGCGAGATTGAGGGAGAATAAATGATGGAGGCTGGCGATATTGAGAGAGAGAGAGAGAGAGAGGTGGCCGGGGAGATTGAGGTGGAAGAAATGATGGAGGCCGCCAGTTTTAAGTGAGAGAGAGAGAGGTGAGGGAGGGAAAGGTGGAAGAAAATAGAGAAAGTGGTTAATGATATCATTTAGTTTCCTATTTTATAACTAATCTATTAATTAAAAGAATAATTAATTTTTAAAATAATTAGTATTCTCGTATTACCCTGATTGCATCCTTAGTAAATAGATTATGCATTTTTGGTTCCCACCAGTTCCCAATGCATCGTGGTGCCCCATAGAACCTCTCTCTCTCTCTCTCTCTCTCTCTCTATATATATATATATATATATATATATATATATATATATATATATATATATATATATATATATATATATATATATATATATATATATATATATATAGAGAGAGAGAGAGAGAGAGAGAGAGAAGTTCAAAAGAGTACCTCTCAAAATCAAGTGCACCCGAAGGTACCAACCTTCAAAAACTTTTTTTTAAATTTGTTTCTCATAACAATGTTTAAATTAATGTTATATGCATGATATATGAATTTCACATACATTCACATTTTCTGTATCCTTAAAAATTATGTGTGAATGTTCAATGCATATTTATGTGAATGGTTATCCAAGTGAATGATCATTCACATCATTTTTTTTATCATTCACAAGATTTATGATGTTGCTCTGTTTGAAAAAAAATTCTTATGATGATGTCTTATACATGTATATTCAAAAAGAATTTATGTGAATGATCATTCACATTATGGTACGCTGGAATCTGATAGATACGCTGATTCTATATATATATATATATATATATATATATATATATATATATATATATATATATATATATATATATATATATATATATAGACTAAGGATCTTTTGTGAACACTTTATTCGTTGTGAACATTGTGAACAACCATAAAATAGCTTTTGAATCTTATGAATCTTGTTGAAAATACTACCGAACCCTTCTATTAACTCATTAATCTTAGTGGATCCTATGGATTTTATTGAATCCAATTAATTTGTCGAATCTCATGAATCTTGTTGAATCTTATGAATCTTGTGCATCTTGTTATAAAAACTACGTACTATGAACCTTTTGAATGTTCTGAATCTTAAATAGACACTTCTATGAACCTTTTGAATCATATGAATCATATTACAAACACTTGTTGATATATATGAATGATTATATGTATTTTTTTTATTTGTTCACAACGTTCACAACGAATAACTTGCTATATATATATATATATATATATATATATATATATACACACACACACACACACATACATATATATATATATATATATATATATATATATATATATATATATATATATATATATATATATATGTGTGTGTGTGTGTGTGTGTGTATGTGTATGTATATGTATATAATCTATTCTGTATAGAATATTCTACATAAATACAAACTAGCTACAATCTATTCTGGATAAAGTATCATGTATTTTATATAGATACAACAATAACAAATTAGTAGTACAACAATAACAAAATGCTATATAGATACAAAACTGGCCACAATCAATTCTGTATAGGATATCATGTATTCTATATAAAGTATCGTTTATCTATAAAAATACAAACCAAATCTAGATATAATACATAAAGACGTTGAACCATCAAAGACACAACTATTAAGAACCCAAACCTTCGACGAACCGATGAACATAATCTATGTAGAATGTCAAACGATCTATGTAGAGTATTGCGTAGAATGTCAAGTGTCATATATTCTACGTATAGTATCGCAGATGAACCGAAACAAAAACACATTTTTTAATAAAAAAAATATACCAAAAACACATTTTTTAACAAAAAAAAATATACCAAAACACATTTTTTAACAAAAAAAAACATTCAAATCTTGTGAATCATATACAAAAATCTTCTTTGGAAATGATTTTAAACTTCAAAATCTATGAAAAATAAAGTTGTCAGATTTTATGTACAGCGAACATATTCTATGTAGATAATCATGTCATGTATGTAGATTATCATGTAATCTATGTAGAACATAGTGTAGAATGTCAAGTAGCATATATTCCACGTATGGTGTCGTAGACGAACTGAAACAAAAAAACAAAGATTTCATTTAGGCATTTTATCATACACTTGGTATGCAACTGATATAAAATATACCAAAAAACATATTTAAACAAAAAAAACCATTAATCTTATGAATAATTAACAAAAACCTTTTTAACAAAAAACGTCTAGTAACTATTACATTCATTACAAATCTAATATCTTAAAAATAACCTTTATTTTTTTACCGTCAGACTTTCAAATCTTCGTTTCTTGACCATCTGACTTCCAAATCGTCATCTATTGACCATAATCGTGAGACATATAAAAGAGAAAAAAGAGTACGTTCATCGTGGCTTCAAGATCGTGGCGGCCGGCGGCGGCAGTTTTTTAGGGTTTTTTAGAGTTTAGAGAGAGAGAAAAAGAAATGAAAAGTGTGCATCTTTTTTTATTGTTTAATGAAAGAGAAAGAGAGAATATATAAATAGGAGAGATAAATTTTTGTTTTTCCAAAACTACCTCTATGGTTCTCTAGTTCTCACAAATATTTAGGTTCTTAAAAGAACCCATATATATATATTTAGGTTCAAGTGAGTACCTACCAATATGTAGCGCACCAGAAGGTACCACCCTTAAAAGTAATTTTTTTGAAAGTTTTTTGCATGAACATGTTTTAATTAACGTTACACAGATCATATGTGAATTTCACGCAAATCCGAATACTCTAAGTGCATGGAATCACGAATCACATAAATGCATGTTCACATATACTCAAAATTATGTAAGTGTGCGTTCACATCATTTTTTAGGAGCTAGGAGATGTGAATGTATGTGAAATTTACATATGATCTTCATAATGTTAATTAAAACATGTTTATGAAAAAAAAATTTAAATAGTTTTTTTAAAACTGGTACCTTCTGGTGCGCTGCATAAGGGGTGGTACTCTCTCGAACCATATATATATATATATATATATATATATATATATATATATATATATATATATATATATATATATATATATCACTAGTACAAAAAGACCCTTTTACCCCGGTTAAATTTGTAATAGACCCCGGTTCTTTAACCGGGGTAGAAAGGGGGGTAGGTAGTTGATATACGACATAGACCCCGGTTTTTTAACCGGGATAGATTTCTATTTAACCCCGGTTCCTTAATAAGCAACCGGGTCTGGAAGTTTTTAACCCCTAGAATATTACTTAACCCCTGCATTTTCAACCCAGGTTTATTTATAAAAAACCGGGGTTAAAAGTATTTTTTTTTAAATATTACAATGCAGCTACTATTTCCGGTTTCTAGAAGCTGTAATATTTAAAACAAAATGCTACCTAATAATTTTGTATAGCCCAAAATTACTACAAGTGTTTGTAAATCTTCACGATTTACTACTGGTCTGATTTACTACAAGGTAGTTCATATGCAACATCACTCATAAAGAGCAATTCAATAAGTTCAGTTGATGATGAAATATAGCAGGGAGATAAACATACGTCCTAAAATCGTCGTTCAAAACCATGATCATATATATCACGAATTATGTAATTGATCTCATATAAAAACAAGTAAAATTGCAATTCCTTCCAGTTGCAATGATATCAAATTAATTTTGTGAAGTACTACTAGGAAAATAGATACAGAATACAAACCAGCTCCTTCATAAATCTGTTGATAAGAAATAAGCTCCCTGTTGTTGCAGAAGTTCTTCACCAATTCTTCCCTCATTGTGCCTCCGGTGCATCAACAACCAAGCATGCATCTGATAGTTGCTGCAGCAAATTACTTTCCTCCTGTAAGTAAGCTGAAATGAAAGAAAAAAAGGAATATGAAACTTACCGGGGTACACATAAGTTTAAAGAACAATGGAACAATGGGGTTCTTTTCAAGAACCTAAAGTGACAGACAGTAATTAACATACAGAAACAATCACTATAATTTTAGACAGTACATGCATTTCAATTCCTATAATTTCAGATTATTAATGACAGACAGTACTTTATGTTTCATTATCACTAAAAGATTCAACATAAATCTGACCGGTACCCATCAGAAGAAACAACAACTGTTGGTAATATTAAGGTCGGACCGACTTGCTATATGACCCCATATAGATAAAGACACAAAACAGATCACTCCTTCAAGAACCAAGCCGTTTAAATTAACAAATAATAGAGCTATAAACCAATTAGAAGGCAATATTCACCCCCGAATAGATAAAGACACTGCACAGATCACTACTTCAAGAACCAAGTCATTTAATCAACCAAATAATCGATCTATAAACCAAAATAGAAGACAAAATTCGCCCCCAAATAGATAAAGACACTACGCAGTCATCTGCTCCATTAATCAACTAAATAAACGAGCCATAAAGACATTACACATACTATTAAAGAAAGGAAAAATACCATTGCTTGTATATCGATACATAACTAGGTAGACATCGGATCATCAGAGTAGAAAGGTTTATGCCCCTCAAGCATTTCAAACATGATTTCCATAGAAGACCACCTGAAGAAGAACAAGAATCACAGAATCATTTTCAAGGATGCAAAAGTAATTATGTCCAATTCACAAGAAAAATAGCCAAATTTCATACTTATGTAAAAATTACGATGGAAACCAACTGAGAGAAAATCAGGCACAAATTGAGAGAAAATTTAATCGGATATATTATTCCATCAAATTCAATAACCAGAGAGAGAACTGATTTTACATTTTGTACTGAACTCAACTCATATGGTAATTAACATACCTTCTATTCCATAACCACAAACGTCAATGGAGCCAATGGAGTTCTTTTCCAGAACCTAAAGTGGTTCAACAACCTATAGCCAAATATAAGATAAATCATTAGTACTAATGCTAATTTCTGTTTCTGCGTTTATTTAAATCATTAGTACTAATGTTGCGTTTGTTTAATTTTGAACACACACAAGTACTAATGTTAAAATCTGTTTTTGTTTTAACTACCAGACACAAGCACACACTACTCTCTACATTTTGCATATACGTATAAACATTATTGCTGTTGTTACTTGAAAGTAAGACACACACCCACTCACTTAGTGCTGCTAATGATCTTTTCTTTCTGTCTTGCTGTCACAAACAAACACACATCACTTAGTTTTATATTGCTACTGAAAATTATGATATAGACAACACAAATGACACTCCTACCTTGCATCACCATATCATCATCTTGACACAGCAACAACAGCGCACACACACATTGCATATTTTATATGCAGCAAATTGAAAAGAATTAAATGGCGAATTAAGTTTAGCAAGAATCCAAATAATCACAGCATAACATGTTCCACCAAACTCAACACAACAGATTTACACAAATAAAGCAAAACTGAACGTTTATAAAAAAACATGTTTTTGCTCATATGTCTAGAGGAGAAGGGGATGATTTACCTGAAAATAGAGAATGTTCTGGGACCATGTCAAGTGAAAATTACCCAGGCAACCATGAGCTAAGGATTCCAAATAGCCAACCATGTTTTTGCTCTTTGAAGAGCTACCATCTAATAAAAAATCAAACATTTAATTTCTAATCTGTTAATAAAAATATGTAGAAAAAATAGCCAAACAACACTAACTTGCAACGTTTACTTACCAATGCTTCAAATCATTTTGCAAATATAAAAATTAAGCATTTGTTGTGTTACAAGAACTAGTTAAGCTTCTTCATACAGGGGAACTTTCCTAACAGAATTTTCCAGAAAACCAAAATCAAAACAACCCCTAAATCAATAACACTAACAAGATTCAAAATCAAGAACACCAAAAGCGAAACCCAAACCCTAACCTTCGATATGTCTGAATCAAGAACCCTTCATGAAATGGAAACCCTTAACTAGCATTTCGATCAAGAACAGATAAAGATCTGAAAGATACGAATATTGAGAAATCCATACTGAAATCGAAACCTTTACCCGGTGGAGAGGATGAGACCGAGAATTCGGCGGCCATGGTGGTGGAACAGCTGGATCTGCACCCATGTACGACGGTGGTGGTGGAGATCGAAAAGGAGACCAAGAAACCTTTATCCAGTGGAGAGAAGGAGACCAGATCTGGTGTTTGAGAGAGATCTGGTGTTTGAGATTAGAGAGAAAGACGAGAGATTTTAGGTGAGAAAAAGGTTTTTGTGTATTTTAAACATTTTTAAAATTTTATGAAACCCGGTTGGTTTCAAAAGATTCAGGGTCTATATGATTTACAAAAAGCCGTGCACTGCACCCATGTACGACGCATGTATAAAGGTTTTTAACCCCGGTTCGTTTAGAAAAAACCGGGGTCTTTGTTCCTAAAAAAACAAGGGACGTTTTCTACCCCGTTTTTTCAAGCTTTTTTGGGTTAACCTAGGTTGAATAGGGGGGGTTGAAGGGTTTTTTTGTACTAGTGTATATATATATATATATATATATATATATATATATATATATATATATATATATATATATATATATATATATATATATATATGTGTGTGTGTGTGTGTGTGTGTATATGTATATGTATGTACACACACATACACATATGTATGTATGTATGTTATGTTAATCAGACGTTATATTCAGAATCAAACATTATTTCTTATCATAGAAGGTGGTAAAAAGGAATTTTCGGAACTCTGGTTTGGCTTGAATTAATATATAGATTGTACGACTACAAAGTCACTATATAGTATGAATTATTGCGTCGTTTGAGTCAATATTTCGATTACAAAAATGCAATAAATTGATAACTTAATTAGAAGAGCATGCAACTTTGGATTAACACAATGGTCAACAAGATGCACGTAATATTAGTTACATATCGTTTGGCTAATGTTATATATAGTCGATCTTCAACAGTCTTTTACATCTTGCTCAACATGAAGACGGTTGTACGCTCACATGCAGTGCAGGTAAAAACTATTGCACGTCACCTCATATGATAACACAACATGGATGAAATCAAAACATAAAAGATGCATCCTGAATTTCTATCTTTTCAAATCGTTATGGAAAGTCCCCATTTGGTGGCATATTTTGCAAGCTCGTCTATCTCTTCGTCACAGATATGACCATCTCCGTTAGCATCAGCATGACGTAGTGCACGCCAAGCTCTCCAGCTTGCAAAGCGTAAGCCAAGGCTCTTGAAGCCTACCTTCAATTCTTTCCGACTGAGCTTGCCATCTCCATTTGTGTCGAATGTTTTAAGAAGACCTTTTATTTGGTCTTCAGACAAAATCAGTTCTGCAGGTCTATAACACCAACCCTTTCGCATTAAAAGTGATAATAACGAGAAACAGTATTTGTGGTGAGAAGGTGGATATGGATTAGCTCTTCAAATCATTGTATATAAAGAGACACAAACACACAGATAATTTGGAATCTGCACTTTTTTCTTGTGCATGAGATTCCTTCTTATTTTAATTTGGCCGGTCCCCAGGGCTCGCTTGGTGCCTGCTGGAGGCATTAATATATTATTGGTTAATCTAGGCATCTTGCCTAACTATTCCCTTTTTCATTTTCATTTTGGTCGAACTCAATCTCATGGCATCATAAAACCTTATGACAAGTAAATGATTGACAAGCCTAGCTAATTCAAGAAACTAAATATATGGCCGGCCAGTACATGTCATGAACATTTATCTCTCCTCATATAATCCTTTGATTTAATTAGACACGTTTCGTAATCTTATTTTTATATATTGATTTTTATGCATTTGATTATATATATATATATATATATATATATATATATATATATATATATATATATATATATATATATATATATATATATATATATATATTGAGGTTCAATTGAGAACTTTTGAGCATCGGGGCACCTCGAGACACTTTTGTGCATAAGATAATCTAACAAGGGTGCACAAAGGGCATTTAGGGAAAACTAAAGATATGATAATTAATTTATTTTTAAAAATCATTAAAAGATACTTAGGAGTTACATTTTGAATTAAAATCTCATAGTAACTAAATTCCTCATTTTCCTCCCCATTTCTCTCTCTCTCTCTCTCTCTCTCTCTCTCTCTCTCTCATTTTCTCTCTAATCGTGTTCTTCATGATTTTGATGGTGATGATGATTTGAAGACGAAGATTAACGATGAACAACGATGATGATGAACATGAACAAGAGATGCAACCGATGATGACTATGAAGAACACGATGCATAGATGGATGATGAACGATTAATAATGATGATGCATAGATGGATGATGAACAATGACGACGCATAGATGGATGATGAATGATGAACAACGAAAAATGATGATGCATAAATGGATGATGAATAATGACGATGCATAGATGAATGATGAACAAGTTGAACACGATGCATACATGAATGAAAAAATATGAACGACGAACACGATGCATAGATGAATGATGAACAAGTTGAACACGATGCATAACAAATTTGTGTATTTTTTTTGTTAAATGCATCTTTTTTTAACACGATGCATAAATAAACACGATTATGATGAAATGCATCGATCTCCATCATCTTTTTTTGAATTTGTGTAATTTTTGTTAAATTTGGAAATGTATCAATTGAATTTATTTAGCATTTATTATTTGATTATTTGTTGAAATATTAAAATTAATGAGGTGTGCACATTCCCCAAAATGCCCTTCTTTGTTTTATTCTATAATGCACAAGATGCATCAAATTGTCCAACTATTTACCCTTTTGCCATTAATCTAATCCATACAATTTTTTGATCTAATGGATGATATGGGTTCTTTTGTACCTCGGTGCATAAAAGTTCTCAATTGAACCTCCCTCTATATATATATATATATATATATATATATATATATATATATATATATATATATATATATATATATATATATATATATATATATATATATATATATATATGTATATATATATATATATATAGATTCAAGATCAATGGGGTACCATGTTAGACTGGGGTACCGGAGAACCATTTATAGCCAATCATTTATCATTAAAATATAATATAATTTTGTTTAAAATTCTTTCCCACATTAATTAATGTTGGGGGTAAAATGATATTAAAAAATTTTAATTTAGAATCAAAGATTTTGTGTATCTCACGAAAATCTCCATTTTAGTTAATATCATTTATTACATTCATACTGAACATGTGTAATGATGACAATCCATAAACCACGATTGAACATGTTCAATACCATCAATATTGGTTTATCACCAAAACGGTTAACATCGACAAAAAAAAAAAAGAAAAAAAAAACTCCAACTGTACATGTTCAATAACGTGTAAATGAAATTGAGCCTTCACAAACGATTTGAAGAAAATAATAAATACATTTATTTGACACATCCTATAATCCATTGTCGAATCCAATTGAACATGTGCACTAACACCCATTGTCGAATCCGATTGAACATGTTCACTAATACCCATTGTCGAGTCCAATTGAACATGTTCATTAAAACTCATTTTGAAATTTATTATAGATATGTTATGGAAGTAAATCTCTATAATTAAGGAAACTATTATATTATTAGTTGTCATCTATTATTTAATATAAATCTAATTGACTATATTACCCTTTTTAACTTATAACCAAACATGGGTGGACTCCGGTTTCCCAGTCTAACATGGTACCCCATTGATCCCGACCCTATATATATATATATATAGGGCATTTAGGGAAAACTAAAAATATGGTAATTAATTTATTTCCTAAAAATCATTAAAAGATAATTTGGAGTTACATTTTAATTAGAATCTCATATTAACTACATTCCTCATTTTTCTCCCCATTTCTCTCTCTCTCTCTCTCTCTCTAATCATGTTCTTCATGATTTTCATAGTGATGGTGATTTGAAGACGAAGATCAACGACGATGATGAACATGAACAAGAGATGCAACCGATGATGATTATGAACAACACGATACATAGATGGATGATGAACGATGAATATAATAATGATGCATAGATGGATGATGAACAATGACGATACATAGATGGATGATGAACGATGAACAACGAAAAATGATGATCCATAAATGGATGATGAACAATGACGATGCATAGATAAATGATGAACAAGTTGAACACGATGCATAGATGAATGATGAATATGAACGACGAACATGATGCATAGATGAATGATGAACAAGTTGAACACGATGCATAACTTAATTTGTGTATTTTTTTGTTAAATGCATCTTTTTTGAACATGATGCATAGATAAAACGATTAATGATGAAATGCATCGATCTCTATCATCTTTTTTGAATTTGTGTAATGTATAATAAATTTGGAAATGTATCAATTGAATTTATTTAACATTTAATATTTGATTATTTGTTGATATATTAAATTTAATGAGGTGTGCACATTCCCCAAAATAACCTTCCTTGTTTGTTTCTATATTGCACAAGATGCATAAAATTTTCCAACTATTTAGCGTTTTGACAATAATCTAATCCATACAATATATATATATATATATATATATATATATATATATATATATATAGGGGTGAGTTCAATGGAAAACCACTGTGCACGTGAAAACCGTGGAAACCTACGCATACCGTCCGATTTGGTGCAGTTCATGAAAAACGCGGTGGCATGATCGTAAATAAGGTAATGCATCACGCGGGATTTTGATGCATCACGCGAGATTTTGATGCATCACGCGGGGAATTTGATGCATTTGTGGTGGTGCAGTGCGGTTTTCACAAGTTTTCAGTTGCATTGTGGTTTTCCATTGAACCTCCCTCTATATATATATATATATATATATATATATATATATATATATATATATATATATATATATATATATATATATATATATATATATATATATATATATATATATATATATATATATATATATATATAGATTGGGGTTCGATTGAGAACTTTTGTGCATCGAGGCACCATTGAGAACTTTTGTGCATCGGACTTTCTACCAAGGGTGCATTAAGGGTATTTTTGGAATAAATTTATAAGAAAATTAATTAATTTTTAAAAATTAGATTTAGTTAGATTAGGAAACAAATCAATACATTAAACAACTTACCAAAAATTTCTCCCTCTTTCTCTCCTCACTTCTCTCTCACCTCACCATGATCAACCTCTCTCCCTCTCCTTCCCCATTTGACCGCCCCACCCCCCCTCTCATTCTCAAAATCCGGCCACCGTGTTGCTCTCCCGGGCGCTGCACCACCACCGTCTTGCTCTCTCGGCCGTTGCACCACCATCGCACCACCGCTGCACCGACCATGTCTCTATCTCTCTCTCCCTCTACGACCAATAATCACCGCATTTTTTGAATGCATGATAAATTTTTGAATGATGAACACCTTCGATGAAAAACGCGATACAAAGGATACATTTTTGAATGATGAACAACTTCAAAGATAAAAGAATGTATTTTGATTATTTTGGAAGAGATGAACGATATGCATGTATTTTGATGATGAACGATATGCATGAAGAGATGAACGATTCATGTTTGTATTTTGATGTATTTTGATTTTGGAAGAGATGAACGATATGCATGATTTATTTTTGGAAGAGATGAATAATATGCATGAAGAGATGAACGATATGCTTGTATTTTGATGATGAACGATGAACGATGAACGATATGCATGAAGAGATGAACGATTATTGTTTGTATTTTGATGTATTTTGATTTTGGAAGAGATGAACGATATGCATGATTTATTTTTGGAAAAGATGAACGATAT
>JAANYP010001997.1:8076-78845 GCA_020465985.1 Centrapalus pauciflorus | reverse complement strand
AGTTAGCGGCTATTGGAATCCTGGTTAATTATCACTCGCTTCACACAATATATCCTACTTCAACTCGATTCACTTCCTTGATTTTAAACATCTATGACTCTTGGTGTTCTATTTAAACTCATATAATTACGTTATTTTTGCTTGAAACCGTCCTAACTAACATCATCATATTTAGGTTGCAAGCTCACAATAGAAAGTTATCGGGCTGATTGATCGGATCATTTACGGCCTGTTTTTCACATAATCTTCTTTAAAGGAAACACATTTATTCAATTAAAGTAATGCACAAAAAAAACAATAATAAAGCATAAAAACAATAATTCATCCTACTTAAAGAGAGGAACGGAAGAACCTGACTACTGTGGCGGTGGTGGCGGTCCGAAGATACAAGCAAAGAATTCCCCGAAGGGGTTTCGGTCCTCTTGCATATGCGGTGCAGGTGGGTACGTGGTTGCAGGATGCACCACGCTCTCTCCGCGTGTCGTGGTGGGGACTCGACCATAGGCTGGGAAGTATTGAGGAGTTCGATCCTCAACGTTCAGCCTCTCGAAATTCTGCCACTGATAGTCCTCATATGGCTGATGTGGTAACCCAGCATTGTAATTCATGTGATCTCTCACTGCATCGGTGTACGCCCACTGCTGCTGGTTGTAATAAGCGTTCTGAAAGGCTGATGCGCGCACACCGGTGTATATCTCGTCAATTCGGCTCGTCTGGGTTTCCAACTCATGTTGGAATTCATCCATTCTTCCAACCACATCCTCTTGAAATGTACCCAACCGTAAGTTCATTGCGTCCAACCGAGCAATGACTTGGGACATATCATTAGCTCCTCCTGCTGCGTGTACTCTTTCGGCTTGATGTTGATGGTAAGCCTCCGCCTCTTCTATCCCGTATAACTCTCGATGCGTCTTCCCCGTGTCGGAATCAAAGATCTCGAATCCTTGGTCTGTTTGGCGCAGAGTGATGCTTTGTATCATTGCCGCTGTAATAACGGCGCCGGAGACTCCCCTCGGAACAGATATGGGAGAAATTGCTGCCTGAGCTCTCAGATACTCCGATAAAATCCATCCATGAGGGATTATTTTTCTCTCCCTCGTATCGTACATTGACCATAGGTCGTTCATCACAATCCACGCAAAAGAAAGGCTCGGCTCTCCTGTCATCAATGCGTAAAGGATAGTTACCTCCTTGTGCCGAATCTTCGTCAAATCGCTATCTCTTGGCAGCACATTGTTGGTAACAATCTTGTGTAGTACCTTCGCCATGGGGCTAAGGTCACGCCTAGCATATGCCGTGTATCCAGCTGCGGCATTATAATCGATTTTTAGTATCTCGGCCAACTGTGTGGTCCATTCACCCTCCCACGTTCGATCAGTGAATGCTAGTTGGGCGTTTGTTTTGTATTCATAATTGAAGTTTCGTGCCCCGTCTTCTCCAACACCGATATCTACCCCAAAGACTTCCCGTAATGCTTGTGCATTCATTGGAAATTCATGCCCATTAACGCGACCTATTAAGGTGAAATCACCTCGGAATCGTCCCTCTTCGCGTCGTAACGTGGACATCCACTCCACCACCTCTTCGTGATAAATGTGCTCCCCTCCTAAATCTAGCACTGCCTCCCAACCTAGCCGGTCGAAGCATCGAACTACCCCATAATTCTCAAACTCATCTTTCTTAACTCTTTTTTCGACTAACACCTTGCCGGAGAATTTCTTTGTCATGAACAGTTGTCGTCGAATGTTCGCTGGATGTTGTGAGAGATTGAAGTCCGGGTTCCATTCTACCCTCGGTTGGGTAGAGGAACTGGCGCCTTCCCCCACGCGTTGTCTAGTTCGGCGAGACATCTGCAAATACGACAACTTAAGTGTATATATATAATTATAAAATTCTTAATTCGTTCTATTTTCACAACAAAGAACATAATTGATAAATTGTGCAATTATCATATCAAATGTAACATAAAGATGCATAATTAATTCATGTCAATTTAAATACTTTTTCACATCTTAATAATTTAAGCAAATTGCACAAAATAACAACCAACTTTCCGGAAATTGACTAGCATGCCCTTTTTCTTAATCGTGCTCATACTTTCACTTAATAATCTATTCTATACTATGAAAACACTTAGAATCATCATGTATAAATGGTCATGCAAAAAGTCAACCTAAGAGTCAAAATTGACCTTTGAACTCCATTAGAGCTCACTAGTTCAAGAATGGTGAAGCTTTTGTACCTTGTTCTTGATGAAAAACGAAAGAGAGGTTGAATCTAAAGTGGTGGTAGATGATCCCTAGCTTAACTTCAAACTTCCCCAACTTGAGTTGCAAACTCAAGTTCCTTGCTACTTCTTGCTTAATGTTAATCACTAACTTGATTTTTAGTGATTTTTGTGGACAAAAATGAGTTTTTTAGGTGAAAATTTGTGGAGAAAGTGAAGGAGCCGTAATGGGGGCGCAAGGGATGCTCTTGTAGGGTTTTGCAAAAAAAATTTCTATTTAAAATGAAGAGATTACGGGCAGGCGCACCCCTGGGCGCAGGCCTACGCCGGCGGCTGCGCTTGGGGGGCCTGTTCGGTTCAAAAATTTTCGTTTTTTCAGTTGGTTGGGTGCATGCTTGGTTTGATAATTTACGTTTTTCCGATAAAATTATGGTTCACAAGCATTTATCCTACACTTTTTAAACGCATCTATGTGTTTCCCCTTCCCCAACTTTAAAAATTGTGTCGTCCCTGACACTATGGAGGCTAAAAACAGTGTATGAGCAAAGTAATGTGTAGGCAACGGAGATATGCAAGTCAAATGTTTAGTAGGCATAGCATGCAATCGGTATGAGAAAATAAAGTCTACGGTGCCAACACTAACACCACACATATAGTTGTTATGGCCTAGGGCCATTTACAGAACCAAGTAGCAATTGTTTTAAAAGTCAGGACCAAAGTGTTTTAGAGAGAATTTCCCGCAAGGATGGAATCAATAGTCATCAGGTGACGTCAAATGAGAGGTGTTGGTGGAGACGGTGTGGGAACTACGGCGGCCGACTACCCGCTCGAGCTCCTCTATCCTCGTTTGGAGGCTAGCGAGCCAACGGGAGTGAGCTCCCACCGTGATCCCGTGAATGTTGACATCTTGTTTAAGCTTGTCCACCTCTGAAAGGACTGCAGTATTCGCTGCCAGTAGTCCTTCGACTGCATTCTTGATGGCAGTCAGGCGTGCCTCCAGGACCTTATTCTCCGATAGGTGCGCATTCGATGATCCTCCCCTCTCAAACTTTACCTCAGCTTTCACAAACTTCACTTCGTCTTTCTCACACTTTAACTCTCCTATTCTTGCTTTTCCCTTGTCCAACGGTTGGTCATATCGGTAAAAAGATCGGCTAGCAGGAATGATCGAGACAGTACCATGCGCGGGGTCCCGAATCAAAAATGTGCCTGATACTTGTTCAAATTATAGACCCGCCATAGTATGCCGTGTAAACCAAACGTCATTGGGACCCAAAAGGCGTGGGCTAGCCCCGTCCGAAATAACACCCATATTGATAAAGAGTTCGGTGAGCATACGACCATACGGTATTTCCATTTGTGGTTTCACAAGAGTTGCTTCCCAAATGTTTTGCATCATGATGTACGCAAGTGAGATGGCCGGTTTTCCGGTGAGCAAAGCATGAATAAGAATAACCTCGCGGGTTCGAACAGCAGTGGCGTTAGCGGATCTTGGCAAAATATTGAACACAATGAGCTTCCACAAAACCTTGGCCCAAGGGCGAAGATCACCCCGATAGTACTTTGTATAGACCCTTGCTTGCTCAATCGTAAGATTAAAAACCTCAGCTAGCTTTTTGGCCCAACCCTCCTAGTGTCTCAACACCCCACTAGACAAATCCTGTTCCGTCCAAAACTCTCGTGCGACCGGAATGTCCGTATCAAAGTCAAAGTAATCACATAATGCTCTCCTAGAGACTACCACTTCTTTCCCATTGATACGACCTCTTAATTCAAAATCATGCTCCACCGCCCCCTCTAATCGGATAAGAGTTGTCATCCATTCATGAATTTCAGTCTCATGCACGTACGGAGTTTCAATTTGCAACGCCCCCGACCACCCGATCCGGTCGAAACTCTCAATGATACCAAAATTTTTAAAATCGGATTCCTTAAGAGTCTTTTCTATGTAGAAATGTGTGGGTGGTGTCGAAACCGGTGGTGAGGGTGGTGGTGAGGGATACTCGATGTTTATCGGAATGGGGGTATGCACACGCATTCTCGGGGTGCGAGTGATACGTCGGCGAGAATTTCCGGAAAATTGTTGCGACATCTATGCACACATAGCAACGAATAACGGAATTAAGCACAATTAAATGCATAATGGCACACAAGAATGTTAGTTCCGATGGAGTTCGAAGAACCCGGTGCGAAATACATAAGTGTGGAGTGCGATGCATTCCATGAAAGTGCAAGTAGTGTCAACGTAGTGACCATTCTTCATGAAGGTGGTGCATGTTTTTGAACGAAGACGGCAACGAAACATGGCAAGATTTGTCGTGACATGCATGATTATGAACGACGAATGGAGCGATTAACAATACGAATCATGAAGTTGTAATGGAGCAACATTGTCATCCTGATTTTTAACATATAAGGATGCACATCTCTGGAAATTATCTCATGACATGGAATTTCTAAATACATCATAGTGGAAAATACTTTTGAAACCCTATATTTAGAAGTTACCAATAAAACATGAAATGTGCACATTCTGAGAGTATTTATGCATTTAAGGATACAAGATGCATCTCAAACTATTTTCATCTTCAAGATTGTAGGATTTAGGGCAAAGAATTATTTCAAGGCACCCTACTATTTCTTGCTTGAAAAATAAGAATAATGGAAGGATATGCACTTACATTGAGGATTATGAGCAAGAAGAGGAATAATCTGGAGTAGATTTCACGTTCGTTGAAACTTGAGAGCAAAACAAGAGCAAAAATCCGGAGTGTTTTTGAGAGAGAATGGAGAAAATGAAGTGAAAAAGGGTTTAAAAATCGCAGAAACGCATCAAGGCGCAGACGCAGGCGCACCCCTGCGCTGTCCGGTGCGCTTGGGGCGCAGAGCGGGGCGCAGGCCTGCGCTGGCCGGTGCACTGCACTGTTCCCAGGCGATTTTCGTGTGTGCTGTTTGTAGCGTTTGGTCCCCCCAAAAATTAACGACTTGTCGTACATTGTACCGAATTTTGTCCTTTATGTGTCCAAATTTTCCGTCTTTCTTGACTCGGGATTCGCAGCTTCTTTAATGGGTAAATTTTTCCCCAACTTAGTTGGTTACGATAGGTACCACCAGAATATAGGATGAATTATTATTTGACTAACTAATTTAAAAGAAAAACAAACTATGGCATAATAATAAAATTTAATTTGCAGAAATTAAAACACACTTTCGTGGTGAGAACGATTGCACTTAGCACGTGCAATAAGCCTTTAAACCCCTCAGTAGCCTGAGTGGACGAGTTATAGTCTCGTGAGGGTTTCTATGGAACACACCCACAAAGTTCTTTGGGTTGCCTCTCAAAAAGCGCTAAGTTTAATGTCTTCAGCCAGACATTTTGGAATTCTTTAGTATTTAAGTTATATCTTCCAAGACCATTGTCTCAGATGATATAATTTCATTGTCAGCCCATTGTACAAGTAATTTTAATCTGTGTCCGTTTACTTTAAACGGCTCACCACCTTTTTGATCTATTATTTCAACCGCACCATAGGGGTAAACGTTAGTTACTGTGTAGGGGCCTGTCCACTTACTTTTTAGTTTGCCTGGGAAGAGCCGCAGGCGTGCGTTAAATAGCCAAACTTTGTCACCTTTATTAAACACCTTTCGTTTAATTATTCGATCGTGGAAAGCTTTTGTTTTTTCTTTATATATTTTAGAACTTTCATAAGCTTCCCTGCGAATTTCTTCTAATTTGTTCAGTTGGTGTTTTCGATTTATACCGGCAGCTGTGAAATTAAGGTTTGCGTTTTTAATGGCCCATAAGGCTCGGTGCTCTAGCTCAACCGGTAGATGTCATAATTTCCCATAAACTAGTTTATAGGGAGACATACCAATAGGGGTTTTATACGCTGTACGATACGCCCAAAGTGCATCATCTAATCGTATTGACCAATCTTTCCGATCGGGTCGTACTGTTTTTTCTAATATTCGCTTAACCTCCCTGTTAGATACCTTTACTTGTCCACTAGTTTGGGGGTGATATGGGGTAGCTATCTTATGCGTCACTCCATAATGCTTAAGTAGTTTGCTAAAGTACATATTTTTGAAATGAGAACCCCCATCACTAATTATGGCTCTAGGAATTCCATGACGAGAAAATATATTACGTTTAACGAATTGACACACTACTTTGTGGTCATTAGTCCTTGTGGCTTTGGCTTCTACCCATTTAGATACGTAATCAACTGCCACTAAGATGTATTCAAAATCGTACGACTTAGGGAATGGTCCCATAAAGTCTATGCCCCATACATCAAAAATCTCTACTATAAGAATTGGTGTCATAGGCATTTGGTCTCTTTTTGAAATACCTCCTATCTTCTGGCATCGTAGGCATGATTTAACAAATTCATAGGAATCCTTAAAGATAGTCGGCCAAAAGAATCCACTTTGTAAGATTCGATGGCCTGTCTTTTTAGCACTAAAATGGCCTCCACATGCATACGAATGACGGTGATTTAAAATATCATAATGCTCATTATCTGGAACACATCGCCGGATGATCTGATCTACACCTATTTTGAACAAATCCGGCTCCTCCCAAATGTACTGTTTAGTTTGAGAGAAGAAATACTTTCTTTGATGTGAATTCCAGTGGCTTGGGGTTTTCCCTGTGACAAAATGATTTACTAAGTTAGCAAACCAGGGCACTTTTGCAACGAACAATAATTGTTCATCTGGGAAATTGTCCCGAATGGAGTCCAGCATATCAGTGGTGATTGCTGGTAATCTCGAGAGATGGTCTGCTACTACATTTTCTGAGCCCTTTTTATCTCGGATTTCTAAGTCAAATTCTTGTAGTAACAGGATCCAACGAATTAGCCGTGGCTTAGCATCTTTCTTAGCCAAGAGGTGTCTTAAGGCACTGTAATCGGAATACACAATTACTTTAGCTCCCCAGACGTAAGATCTAAACTTATCTAGCGCATATACTACTGCAAGCAATTCTTTTTCAGTGGTTGTGTAATTAATTTGAGCTTCAGAGAAGGTTTTACTTGCATAGTATATTACCACTGGCTTTTTGTCCACTCTTTGACCAAGGACGGCACCGACTGCGTGATCACTTGCGTCACACATAATCTCAAATGGTTGGGACCAATCAGGTGATTGCAGAATTGGTGCCTCCGTGAGCTTCATTTTTAATGTGTTAAATGCCTCTGTACAGTCTTTATCAAAATTGAACGGTGCGTCTTTTAGAAGAAGGTTACATAGGGGTTTGGTTATGGCACTAAAGTCTTTTATGAACCTCCTATAGAAACCTGCATGTCCTAGAAAGGAACGAATCCCCTTAATATTAGTCGGCGGTGGTAACGAGGAAATTATTTGTATCTTAGCTCGATCAACCTCCATTCCCCTTTCAGAAACTATATGTCCTAAGACTACTCCCTCTTTAACCATAAAGTGACTTTTCTCCCAACTTAGTACCAAATTGGTTTCAGTACACCGCTTGAGAACTTTTTCTAAATGAGAGAGACACCCTTCGAATGACTTATCAAATATCGAAAAGTCGTCCATGAAGATTTCAAGAGAACCTCCGACCATGTCTGAAAATATAGCCATCATACATCGCTGGAATGTGGCCGGAGCATTACATAATCCAAATGGCATTCTTCGGTAGGCGAATGTGCCATACGGACATGTAAATGTCGTCTTATCTTGGTCCTCTGGGTGTATCGGGATTTGGTTATACCCCGAATAGCCATCTAAGAAACAATAGAATTTCTGCCCTGCTAATTTCTCTACTATTTGGTCGATGAATGGCAGGGGGAAATGATCTTTTGAGGTTGCGGCATTTAGCTTTCTGTAGTCGATACGTACTCTCCACCCCGTTACAGGGCGAGTTGCAATCTTTTCTCCTTCAGGAGTATCGATGACAGTGATTCCAGATTTCTTCGGAACCATCTGTGTGGGACTAACCCATTGGCTATCTGATATCGGATAGATAATTCCAGCATCTAGCCATTTTAACACTTCTTTCTTCACTACCTCTCTAAGGTTAGGGTTTAGCCTTCTCTGAGCGTCTCTACTTGGCTTGGCTGTCGGATCAGTTATAATCCTATGCATACACAACGTTGGACTAATTCCTTTGAGATCTGCTATGGTCCAGCCTACCGCTTCCTTATATCTCGATAACACTTCTAACAAGGCTTTTTCTTGTGCAACAGTAAGATCTGTGGCAATGATTACAGGCAGTGTATTCTCAGGGCCAAGAAAAGCGTATTTAAGATGAGATGGAAGTGGTTTCAACTCTAGCTTGGGTGGTTGTTCTAAAGATGGTTTTGCTGATGGTGGAAGGTCAGTCGGAAGTTTTTCGATCTTATGTGTCCATGGTGGCTGATTAGAATCTACTGACTGAACACTTTCAAGTTCAAACTCCTTAGCTTCAGGCATATTATCTAGCATATGCTCATTATAGTACAGGAGCAGCTCCACTGGATCGTTACATGTTATTGTTGATAATTGTTGTTGTGTTAAATCATCAACTAGATCGATCATATAGCACTCTGAATCCAATGGTGCATTGGGTACATTATTAAAGACATTAAGTCGGAGTTTGCGGTTTCCGAATGCTATGTCTAATGCACCTGTCCTGCAATTGATTTGAGCGTTAATTGTGGCTAAGAAGGGACGTCCTAAGATGATTGCCGGTTGGCTTTCTTTGTAAGCGCTATCAGAATCCAACACTAAGAAGTCTACTGGATAATAGAAATCTTCGACCTTAACGATTACATCAGATAACATCCCTCGTGGTACTTTAGTAGACCTATCTCCTAATTGTAGGATGACATCTGTTGTTTGAAGGGTTCCTAGATCATGTTGGTCAAATAAATTACCAGGTAGAATATTAACACTTGCCCCTAAGTCTAGAAGTGCTTTTTTAATTTGAATATCGCCGATAGTTACCGGGATCAAGGGTGATCCTGGATCTTTTAGTTTGGGCGGCAGTGAGCTAGTGATAACTGCACTGACTTGTTCAGTGAGGTTGATTTGCTTTGGAAGAGTTATTTTAAATTTTCGCTTCTAGGTACAAAGGTCTTTTAGGAATTTAGCGTAAGAAGGGACTTGTTGTATCGCTTTGATTAAGGGAATGTTAATTTTAACTTGATTAAAAATATCCCATAATTCTTCGTTTCTAGGTCCTTTCTTACCATAAGGAAATGAAGCTGGATTTTCTAAGGCCGTTGGGTAGGGAGCAGTTTCAGTATTGGAACTCCCTTCCCCAACTTTATTCTCTACTGGTTTCTTGGCTTCTACTTCCTTAAAGGTTACCTTCTTAACTTTTGTTTCTACCTTTGACTCCGATCTGGGTGGTTCTTCTTCATAAGCAATTTCTACCTCGTCGTCAGTCTCACTCTCCTTAGGCATTTCTATTTTATTATCTACTTCCTTTCCACTCCTAAGGGTAGTGACTTTATTAACTTCGTTCACTTCATTGACTTCATATTTCTTTTCTTTTCCATGGTGATGCGATGGGTTAACTGTGGTATTGCTTGGAAGCTTCCCTTCTTCTCGTTTAGTCAAGGACTCTGCAATTTGTCCCATCTGCCTTCCGAGCATCTCCATAGTTTTCGCTTGAACCATGGTTTGTTGTTTCATGAATTCCATAAACTCGGAAAACTCTTTCGAGTTTCCCGACACTTGTCGCAAATCATTTTCTTCTTTAGGGTCTTGGCGTTTATAGTACTGATCATCCTTCGTAGCTGAGGTCGATCCGTATTGGAAATCTCGGTTTTGTTGACGAGGTTGCTCATATCTTGGCTTCGGGGGAACATCATTATCTTGATTATCCTTCCAACTAAAGTTCGGGTGTTTTCTCCATCCCGGATTGTAGGTCTCCGAGTATGGATTCTCCCGTTCTCTTCGTTGCCGAAAGCCAAAAGCTTCGTTCACATACTCTTCGTGCGTGAAGGTATGTGGGCAATTCTCGGTTGGATGAGAAGGATCTCCACAAGTGACACAGCAAACCTGTGTCGCTGTAACCTTTCCCATTCCTTTCATCAACAAGTCCATCTTTTTGCTTAGTTCGGATATGTCAGATTTAACTTCTTTCTTCCATGCGTTGTCTATGCCCATAACTTGGACACCAACACTATTATCCGAACCCGCTTGGACTTTTAAACCTTTGCTTAGTTGGGTTAACAATTCCCAAGCTTCGTCATCTTCCTTGGCTAAAAAGGTTCCGCCTGAAGCAGCGGTGATCATATTCCTACTTTCTTGACTAACCCCATCGAAAAAGGTTTTAATTAGCATCCATTTAGGAATTTCATGGTGAGGGCATGTTCTTAGTAATTCATTCAACCTATTAAAAGCTTCGTGAAATTGTTCCCCAATTTTCTGTTTAAATCCAGTAATTTCTTTACGTTTTTCTGTAGTTTTACTAATTGGGTAGTATTCGGTTAAAAATTCTTTTTTCATCTCATCCCAGTTAGTTATACTATCAGTGGGAAGTGACACAAACCAGTTTTTCGCTCGTTCCTTCAAGGAGAAGGGAAAGAGTCTGAGTTTTAAAGCGTCTACGGTCATCCCCCTAACGTGATTGGCCTTACATATGGCAGTGAATTCAGCTAGGTGCTCATACGGTTCTTCGCTTGGTGCTCCGCGAAAAACGGGTAATATGCTAAATAGCTGTGGCCTAATTTCGGGTTCATTCTCATTGATTGGGTAGAGAATGGGTGATGGATCAGGGATATCACCCGGCCTATAATGGGATTCTACAGTTCTACGGTCTCCCATCGGTCTTTGGTTTTGTTGGACGTCGACAAGAACGTTTTCGATGTTCTCGTCTTCCGAATTAATTATTTCTTCCTCCTCGTTTACTTTAGGAGCAGTATCTTTAGTTTCGTTTGCTTGAGTTGTGGCTCGCCTATTAGATCTAGCGGTTTTTTCGATTTCTGGATCAAATTTCAAGGGTGAAATTCTACCAGAATATCGTGTGTGCATAAACCTATGAGGGCTAGATGAAGAATTTGAATTAGTTACTTTCTTTTTGGTGAGAATCGATGCTTGCGCCACGATTCCCTTTTTCTTAATAAACTAAAGCAATAATTAAAGCTTAAAACTAATTAAAAACTAATTAAATGGAATAATAACAAAATAAGGAAACTTAAACTAATTTAAGTAAGCAAATAAAAGCAAATAAGCAAATAATTGAAATTGACTAAATTAACTAAGTTACCTAAATTACTCTAAAGAAAATAAGGCAACTAAATTAAGCTAATTACTAAAATACGTGATTTAAGCGCAACCGCTCCCCGGCAACGGCGCCAAAATTTGATGCGAGTGTCGTTAACCCGTCAAAAATAACCACTAAATACCTTAGAAGCTAGGGTAAGTAGGGATCGTATCCACAGAGAGCGAGAGGTTAATTGCACGTATTTAAGCGATTAGCATTGTAAAATAATTAATTTCGAAAGATTGAGTGGTTTATAAAAAGATGATTGCTTTGATCTATAAAACTAATTACTTGCGAAATTTGTAAAAAGAAAACTTAAGAAGATTGTTTGATTGAATAAAGTACGAAGATAACCATTCCCGGATTCCACACCTCGCTTTTTGTTTAATTTATAAAAACGATTTGAAGATTACATATACATAATCTTTGTTATAATTATTATTAAAACCATTACGTGATCTTGGGCATAGCGCGTGACACGTTTGATTACTCGTCTTAATTAAATGATTAACTCGGCACGAATAATAAAATGTCTACGAACTATCTTGCGAAACGCAACAACAAAATAATAATCATTCGTTTACAATCAAAATATAAATAATAAAAACCATGCAAACTTAAAGTAATCGTTCATAAAATAAAACTTAGCGATGTGCTTCCTCCAAGAATGATTATAGTGAGCTTAGCCGGACATAGTTGATGCAACGTTCAAGAGTTGTGGATCCATCGCCGTAGCTTGACTCGTGTGTTCTTCGTACGTGTTTTCGATCAAACAGGGTTCTTTTCCTTAGCCTTTTTCTCCAAAAATCGATTCTAAACTTTGAAATATGACTTGATATTTATAGGAAAAGCTGGAAAAACCCTAAAAACGGCCGTCTATTATTTTAATGGGCTGGGCGCAGCCGTAGGCGCAGGCCTGCGCCCCCCCCTGCGCCCCTCTGTAAAATCCGTATTTTTGTGAATTAATTTCTTCTGTCGAGCACTCGGTCTGGGCGCAGGGCTGCGCCCCTCTCTGCGCCTGGCTCTGAAATTTCGTCCTTTTTTCATCATTTTAAACCGGATTTTGTTTCCCTGCATAGGCACAGAATTTATTCAATAGCGGCACATTCTATAACACTTTTGCATTAAAAACAACTCTTTTACGCTTAATAAACATGGTAAATTATAACCCGATCAGTAACTTTATTATGAAGAAAGGTAATTAAACTTCTGGTCTACGCTGTTGGTCAAACCTGTGATGATCAGGGTCAACACAAGGTTCTCAGTCTTCAAGCTATTCTCCCTTCAAACTGTGCCTTCAGCCTGTTCTCTTTTGCAAGAACAGGTTGTGTTCAATAGTTGAACAGGTTACAAGACAAAGACTTGTAAGACAGTGTGAAAGGATAAACAGATTGAGGATTGGACCATCAGAGCAGGCTGGACTTACAACCTGTTGTTGCTTAGCCTGTTCTATGCTCAAGCTGTTCAAGTTTTTCAGAAAATTGGCTAAGTACAGAACATGCATAGCCTGTTCTGTCTAAGCTGTTCTGAGAAACTTGAGCAGTGTGAGACATACAACTTCGTAGACTTGAGAGAACACTTAGTCACTCTTGTTTAACATGCCCAGCTTGCTGACAAGGTAATTAAACCTTGTTTCATCCAGAGGTTTGGTGAAAATGTCTGCAAGCTGTTCATTGGTGGAAATAAAACTTACCTCCACATTACCTTTCTGAATGTGACCCCTGATGAAGTGATGTCTGACTTCAATATGCTTTGTTCTTGAATGAACTACAGGATTGTTGGAGATGGCTATGGCACTTGTGTTATCACACAGAATAGGGTTTTCCTATACACAAGGCCATAATCTTCAAGCTGATGCTGCATCCACAGAATCTGCCCACAGCAGCTTCCAGCAGCAATATACTCAGCTTCAGCAGTAGAAGTGGACACTGAGTTCTGCTTCTTGCTACTCCAACTGATCAACTTTCCACCAAGGAGTTGACACCCACCTGTTGTGCTTTTCCTATCTAACCTGTAGCCTGCAAAACCAGAATCTGAATAACCTGTTAGCTCAAGGCTTGAGTCTTTGGGATACCAAAGACCGAAACCTGGTGTACCCTTTAGGTACCTGAAGATTCTTTTGACAGCAGCTAGATGAGATTCCTTTGGATCAGCTTGGAACCTAGCACATAAACAGGTGGCAAACATAATATCAGGTCTGCTAGCAGTTAAGTAAAGCAAGCTCCCAATCATGCCTCTGTAAGCTGTTACTGAAACAGCTTTGCCACTAGCATCAGCATCCAATTTTACATTGGTTGCCATTGGGGTTTTAATAGGAGAACTTTGATCAAAATTGAACTTTTTCAAAAGATCTAAAGTGTACTTTCTTTGATTTATAAAAATTCCAGTTGAGGTTTGTTTAACCTGCAATCCTAAAAAGAAAGTTAGTTCTCCCATCATACTCATTTCATATTTAGATTTCATGAGTAATGAAAAATTCTTGCATAACTGCTCATTAGTAGAACCAAATATTATGTCATCCACATAAATTTGAACAATCATAATATCAGACTTCACCTTCTTTATGAACAGTGTGGTATCCACTTTACCTCTGGAGTACCCATTGCTCATAAGGAATTCAGTAAGAGTGTCATACCAGGCTCTAGGGGCTTGTTTGAGACCATAGAGAGCTTTGTCCAACTTATAGACAAATCCTGGGTGTTGTTCATTTTCAAAACCTGGAGGCTGCTTGACATAGACTTCTTCTTGCAGCTTCCCATTTAAAAATGCACTCTTCACATCCATTTGAAATACCTTAATGCTCTATGAGCAGCGTAGGCTAGATACAAACGAATTGCTTCTAGCCTGGCCACAGGAGCAAATGTTTCATCATAGTCAATTCCTTCCTCCTGTCTGTAGCCCTGAGCAACCAGTCTTGCCTTATTTCTAATGACATGACCTTGCTCATCCATCTTGTTCCTAAAAACCCATTTTGTGCCAATTATAGTTTTACCTTTAGGAGCAGGGACCAGCTTCCATACTTTGTTCCTCTCAAACTGATTGAGCTCTTCTTGCATGGCAGTGATCCAATTGGCATCTTTTAATGCTTCATCAACCTTCTTTGGCTCCATCAGTGAAACAAAACTAGAGAACATACAAAAGTTCCCTAAGCTGTCCCACCGTATTTGTATCCCTTTGTTGATGTCACCAATTATTTGATCATTGGGGTGACACCTGATCCACTTAGGATCATTTTTCAATGATGATTTACCTGAGTTGTTAACATCTTCAGCAAGTCCTGTTGAACAGCTCTCAAGATTTTCAGACACACTGTTGTCTTGAGCCTGTTCACTTGTTGAACATGTCTGACCACTGTTGAACATATCAGCAGAGGAACTGGGAAAATCAACATTGATAGGTTCTGGACATGCAGTTGTAATTAAGTCAGTACATTTATTCACACAGGGTGTATTGACATAATCATCATCATGTCCATCATGATTAACAGGTTCCACACTGGGTGTAGTGGAAGCTTTTGAGTCCTCTTCATTGATTGAATGCATCAGATCATCAAAGTTAAATTCTCCTGAAACTGATTCAGGAACAGCTTTGGTGGAGGCATTCTTGGACTCTTCAAAGGTGACATTGATAGATTCATCTATCACCCTTCTTTTGTTGTTGTATACCCTGTAGGCTTTGGAGATAGCAGAGTAGCCAACAAACACACATTCATCAGCTTTAGGTTCAAATTTCGACAGCTGGTCCCTTTGATTCAGAATGAAATAGGGACATCCAAACACATGGAAATAACTGACATTTGGCTTTCTCCCTTTGAGCAGCTCATAGGGAGTCTTGTTGAACCTTTTCACCACTAAGGATCTGTTTTGGGTGAAGCAGGCAGTGCTAACAGCTTCAGCCCAAAATGATGAAGGTAAACCTGATGCACACAGCATGGTTCTGGCAGCTTCAATGAGAGTTGGTTTCTCCTTTCAGCAACTCCATTTTGTTGAGGAGTTCTTACAGCTGAAAAGTTTTGAGTGATACCTTTCTCTTCACAGAAGTCTTCAAGAGTACTGTTTCTGAATTCAGTACCATGATCACTTCTAAGCTGCTTTACTTGGGCAGAGTTCAGCATTTCCATCTTTTTGACAAATCCAATAATCTCTCTAGCAGCCTCTCCTTTGCTCTTTAGAAAGATCACCCATGTGTACCTGGAGAACTCGTCAACCATTACAAGAGTGTATCTTCTTCCTCCTAGACTTGGGACATTAACAGGTCCAAACAAGTCCATATGGATTAAGAAGAGTGGAGTATCAATAGAGAAATTATGTTTGGATTTAAAAGATGTTTTTCTCTGCTTGCCTTTCTCACAAGCTTTGCATAATCTATCTTTGGCAAAAGTCATAGAAGGCAAACCTGTCACCAACTCTTTCTTACAGAGTTTGTTGATGTTCTTGAAGTTCAGATGTGACAGTCTTCTGTGCCATAACCAGTTTAGATCAGCATTTGTTCTTGTGAGAAAACAGGTTTCAGTTGTGGGGTCAGCAGAATGCATATCCACAACATATACACCTTTCTTTCGTTGAGCACATAGCACAACTTTGCCTTGGGAATCCAATATGTAACCCAGGTGCTCATCAAAGTTACCTTGTAGCCAGCATCACATAGTTGGCTTATGCTAACAAGGTTATGTTTTAGCCCAACCACATAGGTTACTCTTTTGAACACTGCAGCACCAGCTTTAAGAGTTCCATATCCCTCAGTGGATCCCTGTACATTGTCACCAAAGGTGACTTTTGGCCCTTTATCAGGCCTGAGTTCACTCAGCAATTCTTTACAACCTGTCATGTGCCCTGAGCAGCCACTGTCCAAGTACCAAACCTGGGTAGGTTGTTTTTCCTGCGGAGTGATAAGAGAATTATTAGTCATTTTTAGGGGAACTCATCACAGATATGAGTTCTCCTACTTCATCAACATGTGTTGATGGACTTGAAATATCCACACTAATATTCCCTATTTGAATGGTATCAGCTTGAATACCATCCTCAGTGACTGTGACATTTCCACCACTGCTTGTGACAGCTGTGAGGGAAACAGCAGAGTCAACAGGCCTCATGTCCTCAGATTCAGGACAGTCCTTGGCTAGATGTGTCTTCTTCCCACATTTGTAACATTTTCTCTTTTTAGTATTTTTGGAAGAAGATCCTTCAGAAACACATTCTCAGCTATTTTTGTTGATTCTTTCAGCAGGTTTAGCATTCTTTGTTGAATCAACAGCTTGTGTGGAGAGTTCAATAGCCACAACTTTGACTGTCTCTTCTTTCCTCTTTTTGGGAGGACAGATGTCAAAGACAGGAAGCTTGATTAGCTTTTGAGCTTCCACATGTTTGGGAAACTTATTCCCAGTTGTCTCAGTTTGAGCAATGGCTTTGCCTTTGCCCCTACTGGATTGAGATTTATGCTGCCTATCAGCACACTCACTGTGTCTGGTTTTGAAAAACTTATTTTCATTTAAAACCAATTTACCACTATGATTTGAAAACTTATTTGAAATCACAGCAGTTTTGTTTTCAACATGAGACTTACCCTTGTTGAAAACAGGCTGCTTACCTTTTGAAAACTTATTTTCAAAGTGTTTAGCATCAAAAGGATTAACATGCTTTTTACCATCAGCTTTGGACTCAGAACCCGTTTTGTTAACAGGTTTAGCATCCACAACTTTAGTTTGAACATGTTTTCCTTTCTTTTGCTTGTGTGAGCTAGCAGAGCACTTAGCAGGCTGCCTTGGAGAACAAACTCCAACATCAGCTTTTGAGCTGAGTTCACACAAGCTGTCAGTATTTTGAGGCCTGACAAACCTGTTTGTTGAGATTAGTTTACCATTCACATTTTGAATGAATGTATTTGGAAGTTCACCAAGAGTGGATAAATCTTCTTTCAGATTACTTATCTCAACAATGGAAGCTGCTGTGTCAAGATCCCTCCAAGATAGGCTTGGATTTGTGCAGGAATCTGTTGACTTATACAATGGCTGACTTTTTGTGCAGATTGGCACCAAGAGTCAACTATCTTTTGAAGCTTGGCATGCTTTATATCTGTTTCTCTCTTTTCTTCCAGTAAAATAGAGTTGATGTGTTTTTACTCATCAAGCTCGTTTCCAATTATGAAACTGTCCAGTTTTACTGGATTAGTTTTTAAGATCAAGCTTAAGCTTAGAGATTTCAGATAGTAAGCATCATGCTTCTCACAGCAGCTTTTGAGATCAACAAGCATATATTCAAACATTTTAAACTTTTTCTTTCAGAAACTGTAGCCATAAAATTTGGTACCTTATAATATAGTAGGATTCCAGTTCTCTAAGCTGCTGAAGGCTTCGAGCTTCAGCATATCTCTTGTTTGAGCTGCTTGTTGATGGAAACATCAGTGGTTCGGCCATCAGACATTGGATTATCTTCTTTTATCAGTGATGAATCAATTCCTCCCAGTCACATGTCTCCTGCCATAAGTCCTTTTGGCGACTGGAAGACAACTGAGTTTTCCAATTTCCTCAGCTAGCCTGGCAAATAAGGTACTTAACCTATAAGCCATCATCCTTGTAGCTCTTGATGGGGTTTGGATCGACTGACCACAGCCTTTGACACAACAGTCAGCAGCTATGTGACCAGTTTTGCCACATTTGAAGCACTCAGCTTTGGATTTGTTCAATGCCTTATTTTTCCACAGCACCTGAGCTTTCCTTGGCATGTTCTTCCAAACCTTTTCTTGTTGGAACCTTTTGACAAGCATGGCTATCATTTGCTCATCATCTTGTTCAGCAAGACATCTGCAGCATCTTCTTCGTCTGACACCTCCTCCTTTTCATCATCCCTGTTGATCAGGTGAATGAACCCATCACTCACCTGATTACAGGCTGTTCACATTAGCCACAAAGGCTGCACCTCTTTTGGACATTTCCAAAGGCATTTCTCTTTTTGTTGCCTTGACTGTTCATACTTCAGCTAAGGGATCCATCACAGCATTGACCACGATCCATACTTCTGATAGTAACCTGAGTTCCTTAGGATTGTTGAAAAGTAGTTCCACTCTTCAGGTAAAATGTCCAGAAATATATTCACCAGGGTAAGACTGTCCTTGGTGATCCCAACAGCTTTGAGATCATTCACTAGAGCAGTAAACCTGGTGTAGGTTTCAGTGAGAGTCTCCTTTGGTTTAGCAAAGAAGAGTTCATACTGTCTAACAAGATTGTTGATCCTCTTGTCCAGTGTGATTGTGGGTCCATCATAGACGGTACACAAAGTATCCCACATCTCCTTTGCTGTCTTCATTTTCTCAACCTACTTGAACACATCATCAGGGAGAGAAATGACCAGGTTGTTTCTGGCCTTTGCATCCAGAGCCACCAATCTCTTGTCTTCATCAGACCATTGAGCTTTTGCTTTCTCAAAGGTCCTGATTTCAGGAACAGCTCCTTCAACCGCTGGAGTTATGGTAGTAACATAGGTTGGCACATAGGGACCCTCCATCACTATCAAAATCTGGCAGTTGTACATCCGATTCTCTAAAATAGAGCATCATTCTGCAACTTCCAATCCACCAGAGAAAAAGTTTTGATGTTAAATTTTTGGAGGTTTGCCCATAGAACCATTTCATAGTAAAGAAGTTTGCAGCACTGTTTCCATAGGAAACTTGGGAGAATGAGAGATCAGAATGACACACACAACACTCTAAACTGCTTCTGTACAGGTAGGTCCCGAGAGGTTCCCAAAGTATATAGTTATAAGCTGTAGACGGGGGGTGAATACAGCAATTTAAAAACTACACACTCTTTTCTCAATGTTTGTATGTATTATCAACAATTTGTTAATTACAAACAAGCTTGAATGCGGAATAGTTCAAGCTGAGATGACAGATACAACAGTATGCTCACTAGTCTAAGACAGACTCAAACTAGTATACAATGAATACACTCACTAAGAAGCACTCACTGTGTTTACAAGACTTAAGGGAACAACTTATGTAAAACAGCTTAGACACACAGATGCTGGTTTACACAGAAGGCTTGCATGCATGAAAATCACATTGCACGTCACTCTTGGTTTCAGCACTTTAGCTTTTCTTCAACACTTCTTTTCTGACTAGAAGCTTCCTTTTATACTCCACTTAGAGGAATCTAAGAGAAACATCTTTCTGGAACGGAATGAAAAAGGAGAAGTCCCTTATTGAAAATGAAAACATAACCTTTTCTGCACTTTTCTGAAGAAGCAAGACTTGTCTTCACATGTGCAGAACTTCATGTGTGCAGAACTTTTGTCTTTTCCCTTTGTCTACTGTTGCATTGCCTTTAACTAATAAGGAATGTCAACTTTGCGTCTTTCTTCCTTGTAAAGGCCTATTTTGATATAAGAAAAAGGTCTGTCACCCTTTTTCAAATATCCTTTTGTCTTCATGTACAGAACAGCGTGGGCAGGCTGAGCAGTTCTGTTTTCCACTTTGTCTTCGACTTTGTAAACTGATCTTGTAGTCAAAAACAATACATGATGACTTGGAAACATATTCCATAAAGTGTTTAGCCTGTTCACAAAGAACAGGTTCTGTTCACAAAGAACAGAACACTTTAAAATGCCCAGCTGCTCAACAGTGTAGAGCAGCGTAGACAGTTTATGTCCAGCCTGTTCAGCAGACGAGCAGCTTGGACAAACTGTCTTAGTTGCAACACATGCAACATATAGAACAGCTTTAGACTGATATTGCAAATCATTTTCAGGTTTCAATAAGGCATATAACAGGCCTTAAATTCAACCTTCAAATGTATCAACAGGTTTGATTATAAATCTCCCCCTTAGATGTAGAACAGGTTTGACTGAGGCCTTTTTGTGCCTAACAATTAGTGGTTAGGCTAAGAAATGGGTTGGGATGATAGCCACCATATTTGGGATGTCGATAGAGGAAGCAGGAGAGTATGTCCACTTTAATAAGCGTGACTTATGTCCACTGGCCAAGGTGCTGTGGAAGTTTATTATTTTTAACTTGCTTCCCAGACACCAAGACACTACTGCTATTAGACCCCAAGAAATCCTGTTAGTACATGCATTGATGACTGGATACCCGACCATATCCTTAGGGTACATCATAATGGAAAATCTGTGGGAATGTAATGTTATGGGTCAAGGGATGAACTACCCGCACTGCCGTATGTTGACTGCACTATTTATTATTGAGAAAGCGGTGTCGGAGCAATTACCAATTAAATACCTTAACCCCAATGAGATCTGGTTCACCAAGCTTACTATGTTAGGGCTAGTATTTGAGAGAAACCATCTAGCTTACCAAATCCGTTGTCCTAAAACCTCGAGAGTAACCATGATCTCATTCATTGCCCCCCACTACCCAGAGGAAAGACAAAGCAAATAAAGGAAAAGCTAGAATGGAGGTGGATGACGAAGATGAGAGACCGTGGAAAAGAACATCAACTGTAGATTTGATGTGATCTCAAATTGATATTCTAAAGGATGTCCTGGGTAGCCTGCTGAACGCGAACAAAGACTTGGTTAAAAACATCGAGAAACTGCAAGAGGAACAAAAGAAGAACGAGAAGATGTTTCAAGTGCACTCTGATTGGATAACTAATATCCAATTGATAGTGGGTGAGCTAGAAGAAGTCGTCATTACGCCGAAAAAGTTTTAAATTACTATTATTTGGATATGTTGGTTTGGTTGTTGAGTAAGAAACATTAAGTTTTTATTTGGATTGTTTAATTTTCTGATATGTGGTGATTTTTTATTGTAACCGTACTTTATTTATTTTTCCGTTGTTTATTTTTATATTTAAAGTGTGGTGTGATAATTTTAATTTTAATGAAAAGTTTGATATTAAGTTTATTTGAATTTATTTTTGAGCAAGGAATGTGTACCAATTGATCTCTCATCGTTAAGTGATTATATACTTAAATGTGACGAGGACGTCACAAAGGTCTAAGTTGGAGAGGGTAGTGTTCTAAAAATAATTAATTAATTAATTTAGCCTCCACAAAATTTTTAGACCACATTTTTAATCACAAAGAAGAAGGATATGTTGCCCCGCGTACCAAAAACCAGTAAAAAATCAGAAAATCCGAAGTTTGGGGGTGCAGGGCTACGCCTAGCCTATGCCCCGTCATGTTTAAAATACATATTTCAGCTCATTCTTCATTTTTCACAAACCCTAAACCCATTTCACCTACGGCTTGTGTGCGGCTACAACCTTTTTATGCTAAAATTTACAAATCTAAGCTCCAAAACACCCACATTACCATATATAACAAAGATCTAGGCTAGAAATCACTTCCTTGTGGGTATTTTCATCCACTTTGAACAATTTTTGGGTGAAGAAGTGGGTGAAGGAAAAAAGCTAGATTTTTACCATCATTAAGCTTCCAATTATTAAGGTTAGTGTTTTTATTGTATAAATGCAAGTTATTTCATTCTTTTTGAGCAAAATGAAAGTTTGAGCTTCATGGTCATCTATGGAGTTTTCATTGTGATTTTGACTTTTTAGAGTCAAAATATGTTAAATTGCATGATTTTGGTGATAATCTTGATATATGTATGTGAAATATATGTTTAGTTGATAATTATAGTTAATTTGTCATGATTAATTCCTAAGAAATAAATTGGATTTATGAAGTTGGTTGCCTAAATGTGCATATAAGTTATAATTTATAAGGTTTGGGTGATTAGCTAGAAAATGAAATTTACGTGCTAAATGGATTTTATTGATACATGATATATGTTTAATACTGAAAATAATGGCAAATTATAGACTATATATATGAGATGTGCAAAATGGAGCGTAAAAAGTTTATATATATGCATCTTAACCATATTGTGGAAAATGTAATTATAGGTTACATTGTTTAATTTATCTCATACATATTTGATTGGTTGGTAAATTGTAGATGACAAGAAGAACACACCAACGCTCCCATACCGTTAACGTACCTATAGATTGGGCCATTAAGCTTTTATTGTCCCAACACCCTGAAGAAGTTAGAACACACCTATTTCTGTATAAAAAATATACTAACAAGGTGTTGGTTGAAAAGAGAGTTAGAAGGGCAAACTTTGAGGATTATGAGATTTCATACCTCTTTGACTTTTTGGGATGGGAGAGTGTGTTCGATTTAGGCGGCCCACTGATTCATCAGCCCGATGTAGTAGTATGGATGTCTACCCGGGAACTCATATAATGAATTGAGGCTTATAGGCACTGTCCGCGGTAGGGATGTGGCGATGGATGCACTAATTCTTCGCCAAATGTTTAATGTAGATACCGGGAGTAGGCAATGAAAGTCTACCCAACGTGGGTACGAGTACAGATCCGAGGCCCAATTGGCCTTTATCGACATGACTTGGTCGGGAGAGTGGACGGAACAAGTGAATAAGGTATTTAACACATCCATTTCGGAAGCAGAGGCTTCCACTTCCTATAACAGGAAATCATTGACCCCGAGGTGCAAGGTGCTTCACAAGATCATTGTGAACAACATCTTGCCTCGTGATAGTGACCTGTCTAAGATCGGGCATGGGAACATTACAATTCTGTATGCCCTCCTAAAGGCTAAGCCCAGATTGTCCTTTGCATGGACAGTCATGAACGATATATAGGCGATGTACGATATGAGAGAGAGGACGATCATCCCCCACGGATAGTTGAGCTCTAAGTTCCTTGAGAGGATGGGTGCACTTTCGCCCGAGTCCCTTGCCACCCCAGTTTCGGCGGCGTATATTACGGCCGCCAAGTTTCCTACCTTAGTTTTTAGGGAAGTCGATGAGGGTATTGAAATTTACGAAAGAGAAGAATCAGTCGTATATTGAGAGTTACACCGAGGATGAGAGGGGAGAGAGAGAGAGAGAGAGAGAGAGAGAGAGAGAGAGAGAGGGAGAGAGCAGAATGCCGCAAATGAAGCGGAAGTTCGGCACGCAGAGCCGAACGGAGGGGCATCTACCTCACATAGTCGAGGCAATGACGATGTTGATCTTAGCAGCATCTTCGGTCCTCCTCCTCCTTTATTCTGATGATCGGGAACTATCTTTCCTTGTTCTTTGTCCTTTATTTTCTGTACTTCTATTTTATTTTTGTTCTGTAGTTGCATTTAATTTATTTATCTTTAGTATTGTTTAATTTTAGTCTTAGCCGAGTCCTTATTTAGTTTTGAAATGATTATATAGTTTATCTAGTCTTCCCCATTTGAGTCTTATTTGCCGATCAGACCGTAGAAAAAGATGATAAATAGAAAATATACGTACGAGGGAATTGGCTAGTGTTGACAGGATATTCTATAATAAGAAAAGAGTCGTAATAATAGTTAATATTTTTGTTATGTAAAGCGATGGCAAGTAGGTTAAATTATATTATGGCTTAAATATAAGTAATGTGTCAAAATATTTTGGAAGGCTCATGCAATGAGGGGTTAATCACATTTTTAGCCTCAAAAGTGTCTCAATTATAGTTTAGATGGTTCGGGAAAGTAAGCTCTTTGGGGTACCACTCATGCCTAATCCCCTAAAACCATCTGGTTTGGGAGTGATTGACCTAAATCTCGCTACATGGACCAACTAGATAATTTGAGTTAGAAAGATATAGATATAAGCATGAAATTAAAAAGAAAAATTTGTCGTAAACATGCATAGAGGGAAAAGGTGGTCAAAAGACCCTCGTGTTTTAAGTTTCGTAACCTTGAGCAAAAATGGTAATTTCCAAGAGTGAGATACATTATATAAATTCTAAAGAAAATATATTTTAACTGAAAATGTCTTTGGTTTACATAATAAATGTTTTAACGCATTATTGCGAAGGCTAGTTTAACTTAGAAATTCTAGACGCGACGCTAATATATGCCCGGTACATAGATAGTTCTGATTCCAAAGGCTTGTTCGGGGACGACCAAGAGTTAAGATGGGGAAGTTTGATAAGACTATTATTTTATGTGTTTAATATCATTTTACACACGTTTTAATCACCAATGCTTCGTAACTTTGTTATTATTACTCCAAAATTATGTTTCAGGGTCAAGAAGTCAAATGGAAGCAACTCGAGAAAATTCAGCGCGATCCGAGCCGGAGGGGGCATAGGCCTACGCCACCCTACGCTGCAAAACAGAGAATTTCAGAGTTAGAGAGCCCTTCCAGCGCAGCCCAGGCCGTACCCCCAGCGCAGGCCTACGCTGGTGCGGCGCAAAATGAAAGCAGACGTGTTTTTTGACCCAGAAACCTTAAAATCTCACCTCCTCTATAAATAGACGTTGATGGTGAACGTTTTAGAGAGTCCCGAAGGTGTTCAAAGAATTGGCGAAGCCCTGTCGGAGTGGATTCACGGTTCAAGTACGAAGGTGTTTGCAACCGTTTGAAGCATATGACGATGTCTCCAACCATTCCCAGTGAAGAGCGTACGATGAGCGGCTAAACACCATAGCCGTTTGCAGAGGATCTACGGCTAAGTTTTACATTTTTGTATTTCAATTATGCTTTGATGTAATTTTTGTTGTTTGAATACTTTATGTGTATGCAAATGATAAGCATTCGGTTATTGTTATGATTATATGTTTTGATTGGTAAAAGCAAGATAGTTAATTAGTAATGTTATTATTTGTGTCGAGTCCATTAACTTAGAGATTAAGACAAGTAATGAACGTTGCATGCGCTCTGTCGAGAGTTATTGATTAAGATACTTATGATTAATTTAACCACGCAATTAATTATGTCTGTGTGATTGTTGCACGAACTACAAGAGGGTAATAACTTATGCCGTAGTGATTCCGTAAATGGTTATCTTCAATTTTCTTTGTTAATCAATCCGTTAGTTGTTTGCCATTGTTTTAGTTATAATTTAGACGTAATCATTATTCCAAACAATTCAATCATTTTTACAACTTAATCGCTTTTAATAAACTAAAGAAATTAGCTAATTAACCATAATTCACATACGCACTCCCTGCGGATTCGATCCTTACTTCACTATGATAAATAGTTAGATTTAATGTTATTTCTATGGGCCACAACGACGGCTTGTCAGTGACTCGGCGAGTCGGACCCAGTTTTGGCTAGAAATTGTAATTTATTCTATCTTTGGGTTGTACGGCATGATATTTTATGACTTCAACTAAGAAAGATATTTAGACCAAAATAATAAGTAGAGCTTGAGATCCGGAATTTAATTAAGTCGTACGACTATTGTAACCGAGTCAATTTAAAGAAATTATGAGTTGTAAGACTTATGAATATTATATTATGAACCTATCTGTAAGGATTTGACGGGTTAAGTTACTTGGAGCCTCTCACTCCTATTTTGACGACTATACTCGGTATTGAGGCCGAGAGCTTGTTGTTCACCACTGTGAATTCTAGCATTAATGTATTTGTATGCATATCATGAATTGTACGTTAATGTTTTTCATATCGTTCTCATTATTTACATGCTTTTCCATCACACATATTCTTGTGTTGTAATATCACTCAGTTGATAAGTTTTCGATCCTTCATTTGACCTCTCCGCTGAGACGGTAAGCCTGAGTGTGTGGTAACCTAGCGGAATCATAATGGTAACCATTATTTCCTGTAAACAGATAAGTCTGTGGTCTGTGGTAATCGTATGACATCGTTGTAAACTCCACATCGATAAGCCTGTGGTCTGTGGTAATCGAGCGGTAGATTGCAAACTCATTGTACGGTAAGCCTGAGCGTGTGGCAACCGCAACGTGGTAGTTTATAAGCCCTTAGTTGACCTCTTGAGATTGTCTGTTTCATTTCATGGCATTGCATGACATCATTTATATATTGCTTGATGTTTTAATATAGATTCTCACTAAACAACCTTGTTGTTTACCCTGTAGTTGATTATTCCTTTCAGGATCTGATAAGGCTTTAAGGCCCGGCCGGCCCAAATTATTAGATACCAAACGAAGCATGGATGAAAACTCCATACTTAATGATGCTTGGGGTGAGAGTAGCAGACTTCCAATTTTTGGACTTACTCGAATTAATTGTTGATTGTTGATTGTGTGTAAATTTTAATTGACATTAAACGATATAAACACCAAATACATCATTCCATGATTCCCGACTGTTATTCTTGATTCCCAGATAATATCAGCACACGATTGTATAATAAACACTCAAATAATCTCACACAAACAGAAACAAGCTCAATGATTGTGAAATGATTATAAGAAGACTAAGTGAATATTTCAATATTGAATGCGGCGGCTGGAACAAAATATCTGTGTGTTTCTCAATTCCAATTGTCAACTTTTTTTACACAAAACCCTAGGCCCAATATACCTAGGAGAATAAATGTAACTTTAAGGGAATTACATAAAGGCCCCTTGAACTTTAAATATAAGGAAACTAAACATGAAATAAATTACAAGTAAATTAACTAGAAATATTTATTACAGAATAAATTCACAAGATCAAAAATTAATATCTAACAATCTCCCCCTTTTCGATCATTGTGGCGGAACTCTGGCATGGTCTGTAGTTTCTCGGAGGCCAAGGATGACATCGAATCGTCTTATCACTTGCCTCATATGTAGCCTTTCGTTCAGGTATTCAATGCCGTTGAGGATGTCTTGTATCTCCTTGGGTGAGCGTCTGAGTTCTGGATTAGACTGAGCATCGAATTCTTGTATTCTTCTTGTAATTCAGCTCTGACCAATCTAATTGTTCCATCGGAGTAACAAGGGAGATCCTCAAAGCGCATGAATCTTTTCTGCCCTTTTTGGTTCACAAAAATAACTCCTGGGTCTCCTCTAAGTACAACTCTATACGCAGGATGATGATCCAACAGGAAGCTGTCTTGCTTAGGGGCTCGTAAACCAACTTTTACCAGCGCGCTCTCAATAGCGATTTGGAAATCTCTTATGCACATGATGATCGAGTGGCGGTTCATACTTCGTGTGAGTGCGGCTACGGCGGTCATGTGAGACAGACGCTTTTTTATTCAGTGTTTCAATTTCTCGTGCAAAATTCAACGTCGTCCACATAATCAAGGTCATTCTCGTAAAACTCCTCAACAGTACCATCTTCACTTTCTACCTGAAAGCCAGGATAGAACACCTTAGCTCTTTTGCACATGGTGATGGTGAGAAGCCTTTTTATCTTTGACTTTGACACTTTTGACCTCTTCTCCCTGAGCATCAATTGATTATACTCGGCATGTTCAGCTTTCGAGACATTGGTAAGATCCATTAGTAAGCGCCTGCTAAACGACCCTGGTTTCTTGCTGAAGACCAACTTAAACCTTTCTTCCAGAGATGGATTCTGGAACTGTTCAATTGGAAACCTCTGCAAAAATTCCTTCAGGCCTTGAACGGGGGGATCTTCTATCTCAGCTTTCTATGCTTCAAGTAGTTTGAAAATCTTCCCCCTTCGTTCTTGCCTCAGCTCTTCTTTCAGTTCCGGTGGCAGAGAGTGTACCCCACCTTTCGTGTACCAACTTACATAATATAGATCGCTGTCATCATGGATACTAGGCTCATCAGGTGTCTCATCAAATTTGTGTACAAGCTTAGCTCCTGAGGGCTCTGGTTCCTGGGTTTGTGGTTGGGGTACAGATTGGACTTGGGGAGGACTTTGGATTCTGGGAGGGCTTTGGATTAGTGGGGATTCTTTGAGAGTGGAGGGAGCTTGAATTGAAGACAGGATCTCTTGTTGTGGTACGTGGGGTGGGGAGTTTAGGAATTCAAATGATGAGGATGATTTTTGTGGTGACTCAGGTTCAGGTTTTGGGGTGAGTAAAGGATAGTCGTCATCAATATCAGAGTCTGAATCAGACACCAATATGATTTCGACTTTTTCATGAATGGGCTCATACTCGACCATTGCTGTCCTGGGATCCAATGGAGCCGGACCGTCAACCAACGGCTCGTCTTCTAACATTTCCTGAGCCCCATACCTCTGTTCCCCGGACCCTTGAATGTCTGCTCCCTCAGATTCAGGTCCCCCTATAACCATGATCAGGTCCTCAGGCTGATTTTTTCTGCGTTTCTCCCCCTCATGGCGATCAGGGTCGTCCTGATCATCATGTTTCCTTTTCTGGGACTCAGCCTTAAGACGACATTGTAGCTCTATTACGGCAGACTCAAGACGGTCCATTCTGGAGTTGAGATACTCCTGGACTTGAAGAATTAAGCGAGTTAGCGCGTCTATCTTGTCTGAAAGGTCCGAAAGTTGTGATTGGACTGAACGGGTTCCTGGTGGAGGCAGATCCTCAGAAGCGACACCCTTACCCTTAATAAATGAGAGAAGGGCGGTATGTCGTTCTTCAGCAGCCTCCTTCTGGGCATCCAGGTCAGCCCGGGTGCAACTCCGGCAGCACGTAATGCTGTCGTTAGCATCTCGAGATGGCCTGAAGTGGACGGCATTGATGAAGCAACTCCAGGTCTTCCTTCCATCACTTCTGGCTCCACAGCAGGATGCGCAGATCCGGAAGTTTGTGGAGCTGCCACGAAGGCAGCTCGTTCGGGGGAGTGAGCTGTGGGTGAAGGAAGTTTGGTCACTAGGGGCGAAATGTGACCTAGTTCAACACCACGACTCTCCGAGTGAGAGGGTGATGGAGTCTGTGGTAAATCCCTGTGGAATGAAGTAATGTCCTTTTGAGAGGACACAAAGTGGGTGGTGGGGGTAGATTCGACCATTGGACTGATGATCTTTTGAGGGGTTGTCCGGCTGATGGGGCTTAAGTCTCCCTCTGATGATACCTCGAGCCCTCGTAAGACAGAGACGGTCCTTTCAAAATCCGTCGTCTCTGCTTCCTCACCTGCAACACCCTCTCTTACATGAACAATCTCCCTCTTACCCATACCCAATGTTTGTTGAACTTCCACCTCATCTCCCTCAGCCTCACTCACTCTAGCCTCACCTTCGGATTGGGTAGACTCAGTTGGTTCTGACTGAGCCTCATCCGGATAAAATTCCCTTGGATAATCTCTAACCCGATCTGTATGTACCGCTCTTTGAAGTAGAGATAGCGGAATAGTCATGACTAGCACAGTGGGATTTCCCTTTGGGAGATTCTTCTTTTGAATAGTGGCTGTCATATAGACGTCGGCCTCGGGGCGCTCATGGATGTCCTCGTCATTGTCCATTGCGTATTGGATATCAGCTGAAGAAAACGCTTGAGAGGTATGTATTTGCGACCTCGCTTTGTTCCTCTCTCCAGATTGACTCTCTTTAATTCTTCGAACAGAATAGCAGCATAATCGTAATGTCAGTCGTAGGCGAAAGCTGCAAACATTGCAAGGACTTGGATGGATGCTGAGTCATGACCAGCATGTTTGGCAGTGAAGCACTTGTTGATTATGTCGAAGAGAACCCTCCAATGTGCCTGAAGGTTCTTTGTGCGGAAGTCCGATTGCTTTGTCAGAGGGCCATCATATCCCAGAGACCTAATCTCTTCCAAGCTTTCTAGAGGAGAAGGGATTGGGGTAAAATAAAGTCGGTTTAAGGAATAGGCTTCGGCTGGGAGGCGGAGAATGTGGCGGTGGCTGCAGTTGTGATCTCGACTGGGACACAGTTAATGGTGGAGGTGAAGTACGGTTCGGCATCAGATACAAACTGAAGATGATGCCATAACTGTTGGAGGTATATTTGTGGAACGGAGATGGCGGTGGATAGTGAGTAGTATATGGGGTGGTTTTTGAGAATATCAAAAGCAATATTCTCGGTTTTACGATGAAGGGTTGATACGTCGAGTTGCGAGTTATGAGAAAAGAACTCGACGAACTGGGATTAGGGTAATATGGAGTCTTTTGGGAGTTGGGCGTTGTTATTAGGGATTGGGGAATGTGGCATGGTTATAACAACAGGTGGTTCCATGAGTCCTGTAAAGATGCATCAGAGTTAGAATATAAGACTTAAAATATATGGGATTGATACTAAGTCTGGGATAAGTGTGAGATAGAAACTGTTTGTTCTGTTTAAAGCATTGGGTCTTTATTAGTAGAATGGGAATTCTATTGAATAAAGTCCAAAGTCAATCGTTAAGAGACCAATTTTAGAACAGACATTTTCACTCAAACACTGATCCTAACTCTAACCAATGGTGCAAAGGACTGGAAATAATTTTGGGTTTTTGATTTAGAATGAAAATGCAAAAAATGGAAAATTTAAAAAAAATGCTAAGTGTTGAATTTCGGGTGAGCCGAATTCGGATGGACAGTGGTCCGAATTCGGTTCAATCCAAAATCCAAATGATGATGCTTGGATATGTAATGAAAAGGTCCGAATTCGGATGGAAGCAGAATTCGGATGGGGACCGGATTCGGGCTAGATCCAAATTCGGATGCACAGTAAATGAAAAAAGAAACTTAGAAAAGTAAATGAAAATTTTGAACAGTGCAGATGAGAATCGGATTCGGATACACAGTGGCCGAATTCGGATGAACAGTTGTCCGAATTCGGATGCACATAGGTCCGAATTCGGATGGAACAGTTGAAATATTTGAAAATTTTCTAAGTGTTTTCATCCTAATTCGGGGGATGGTCCGAATTCATCTGACAGCAGTTAATGTTCATGCAAACATGCAACGTGAACAGTTCAAAAGTTTACAAAAATGCATGAAAATACAGATCCTAGGCTAAAAACATGCAATGATCATTTTATATAACTACAAGAAGTTAAAAAGAACAAATTTAAGGTCCTAAAACTAGCAAAAACCGCAAGAACAATGCTTTAAAATTTTGAAAATCAAACACACAAAACAGTAAGTTAAATACTGAAATAAAGTTAAAAGAAAGGTTACCTTAAGGTGCAGAAGTCAAAAAATGCAAGAAAATTGAAGAAAAACCGATGCTTGATTAGCTTGAATGAGCAAGAATGGTGGAATGTGGGCCGTCGTGCGATGAGAGGAAGAGAGAAGAAGAAGATGATGAAGCTTAGGGAAGAAGAAAGAGTGAGGTTGTTGACCTTTGACCCGCCTATTCAAGGAAGGCGGGTCGGGTCGGGTCGGGTAAGCAAGGATCCGCGCCCAATAATTAAAATGCGGAATGGGCCAACCGATTTTTATTAAAAACTTGGGCCTTAACATCAAAAAATAAATAAAACAAATTAGAAGAAAGAAACTTGAGCCCAACTAAACAAAATCTTTTTGTATTTTTCTTTGGAAATAAAAATAAAAATAAAAAAAAATTGTAGAATAAAAATATTTTTGTGATTGTCTTTAAAAACTATGTTAAGACAAAAATAAAATAGAAAATAAAAATATTTTTGACTTTTTGATGTATTTAAAACAAATAAAATCTTTTTTTGATTTTCTGACATATTATATTAAACTTTAAAATCTAAAAATTAAACAACCTAAAATTTAAAATTATAGAGAAGTTAAGAACAACAAAAAATATATTAACTAACATCCTAATTATATTCCCCCTCAAATAAACAACTATTCTCTTCTTTTTCTTTTTCATATAAATTTCTTGAACCTGTTCAACCTTAAAGATACAGACAAACCTGGTTAAATTTTACGTCCCACTCAGTGATGAACAATTCATATAGAAATTTGTCAGGATCATAAATTATTAAATATGTACACAGATAATGAAATATTGAAATTTAATTTTGTGACACACCTCTTAAATTTAAGAGTAAATTACACAAATGGTCCCTGTGGTTTGGTGCTTTTGCTCTTTTCGTCCCTCAAACTTTTTTTTTTTGCACTAATAGTCCCAAAATCTTAAACCTTTAACACAAATGGACCCTGTGACTAACATCCGTTAACTTTGACCGTTAGGAAGGAGGGCATTTTCGTCTTTTTGTCATTCAGGGACCATTTGTGAAATTTTCTAATAAACTTTTTAAACAAAAAAATATTTTATAATTTATTTATTATTATTATTAGAAAATTTCATATGGGAGTTTGTCTTATTCAAACTCTTTTTGTCATTCAGCATCTCCACCATGTTCTTCTCAACCTTCTTCTTCAAATTCTTTTCCGGTATACTCACCAACGTCGGCACCGTCACCGGTGACGTATTCCCCAGATTAAATATCCGGTACGCTGTAGCTCCCTTTTTCTTCCCACCCGACCCGGTGCTCTTACCAGTCGTATCCAACGACGCCTCATCTGAGGCTGTTGCTGCTGTCTTCTGCCCTCCAACTGTTGCTGCTGTCATTCTTGTATAACACTTATGTTTATACCTAGATTAGTAAGTAGATTCGAAACCACACAAGCAAAACTTCGAGAAATAGTTGAAAATTCGAAAACGGCAAAGTCGAATATAAGTTCGAAATCGCAGGTGGGCAAGTTCGAAGCAATAGAATCGAAGGTAGGTGACATAAATGAGTCACTGTTGACCTTTATATACTAACAACCTTCGAACTTGTCTTTAAATTCGACTTTACCGACAGAATCGAATATTTATTCGACTTTGTCTGGAATTCGAATTTAAATGAAAATTTTGAAAATCTTTGAATAAAATTCAACTTATTCAACTTTTCCAACTTTTTCGTGCAACGACACAAACTTTGCAAAATTATTCACACAAAGCGATAGATTTTCATGCAAGTTATTCAACTAAAAATGCATGCTTAGTAACTTTGACCTTTTTTCTAAAAAGAAAAATAGAATAAAATAAAATAAAATAAAATAAAATAAAATTTTGAATAAAATTTACACTTAAACTACTCTAAAATACTTTTAAAATTTACATCCTATACTAATAGAATATTTTTGGCGAGAAAGTCAAAGAAAGGTTCAATCAGATAGCGGTGTCAGATACGCACTTTCAGTATTACGCTCTCACACTTAGGAATTTTTGATTCCTTGATTGTTTGTCGTGACACACATTTCTAGGCGATTGTTGGTATTATTTTCCATTTAAACATGTTACACTTTGGAATATCCCTTGGCCTATTTATTTATCAAGAAACTACCTTACGTGTCTCATACTTAGACATACTTTTATGATCAATGCATACACACAATGATTATAACTTTTCGGTATTGCAAATTTTCTTTAAAAGGCAAACGTCGGACACAGTTCTGTATTTACATACAACAGAGTGTCTTTATTTGTCTTAAAGTTTATTTTAAAGCTAGCAAGACAGCGGTGACAGGTCTGTACCGACGTACAACAAAGCGACTTATCTTGCTAACTCGAGTCAAACCAGAGGCAACAGGTCTGTACTTACGTACAACAAAGTTACTTGTTTTGAATCTCAATTCACTATCATGATTTTTCTATTGTTTTCTTTTCTTTAAGATGTATCTGATGTGGCTATACATCCCCCAGAAAATTTGCATACCTCATTTAAAATCAATGTATGTATGTCTCTAACATAAAAATTAAGACCCTTTGGTCATACATCTAAGTTAGTTACACATATGACTTTTCCTTGAATATTTTATTAGCTTTGAGATTCCCTTTGTGTATTATGCCTACCAACACATCAAACTAAAAAATGTATAACACTTAGAATTCAAGGTGCATTATGTGTGAAAGCTTAACACTTAGAGATTGTATCGACTGTGCTAATTTTCGTCACTTTGAACCTATGTATCTAAGACTTAACTCATTTTCTAATATTCTCTTTTTTTTTTTAGCTTTTTATGGTTTTCTCTCTTTTTTTTGTTTTTCATAAATAAGAGTAAGAAAATAAACTAACCTACTAACTTACTATAAAAGGAAAGAAATTCTACTTAGCTACTTAACTTACTATAAAAACAAAGAAAAATTACTGTTATAAAAAGAAATAAATTCTACTAAGGTCAAGCTACTCTGGATTACGCATGCCATTTAGTTGAACTAACAACTCAAAACGTGACTTATCAAAAGCGTTGGTAAATAATCAGCATTATTATCTTCCGTTGCCACTTTTACCAGCTTAATTAAGTTCTTTTCAGCACAATCACGTATAAAGTGGTGTCTTATGTCTATGTGCTTGGTTTTACTGTGTTTAACTGGATTATTGGTTATTGCAATAGTTGACTGGTTATCTATCCTAATAGGAGTATGAGTATAAGTCAAACCGTAATCTCGCAATTGTTGTTGTATCCACAAAACCTGTGAACAGCAACTACCAGCAGCAACATATTCGGCCTCGCACGTTGACACGGCTACCGAAGTCTGTTTCTTGCATTGCCAGGAAACAAGTCTCCCTCCAAGGAACTGACAACCTCTAGTTGTTGACTTGCGATTCAAGCTGCATCCTCCATAGTGTGAATCCGTGAATGCCTCCAATTCCAGATCACCATCCGCGTGATACCAAAGTCCCAGCTTTGATTTCGACTTGAGGTATCTTAGAATCCGCTTCACAGCTTTCATGTGCATCTCTTTTGGATTAGCTTGAAACCTAGCACAAATACACACAGCAAACATTATGTCAGGTCTAGAAGCAGTTAAATACATAAGTGATCCAATCATGGCCCGATATAACGTCGGATCCACATCGGTATCACTTTCTGTACCCGGTCCGAGATTATGATTCACTTGAATCGGCGTGTTGAAGTGAGCAGTCAGCTTTGTCCCCTCCATCCTGAAGCGCTCTAGAATGTCGTAGACATACTTCAACTGATGGATAAACATGCACTCCTTCCTCTGTTCGACTTGCAAACCCAGAAAGAAGTTTAACTCACCCATAGCACTCATCTCAAACTTAGACTTCATCACCTTTTCAAAGTCATTGCACATATGCTCGTCTGATGACCTGAAAATGATATCATCGACGTACACTTGTACCAAGATGAAATGTTCACCCTTTCTCTTCACAAACAACGTACTATCTATTCTCCCTCTTTCAAACCTGTTGTCTAAAAGATGATTAGATAGTGTCTCGTACCACGCCCTTGGTGCTTGATGTAGTCCATACAAAGCCTTAATTAACTGATACACTCTGTCTGGATACTTCGGATCTGTAAACCCGGGCGGTTGTTCCACATACACCAGTTCCTTCACTTTGCCATAGAGAAAGGCACTCTTTACGTCCAATTGATAGACCTTAAATCCTTTGAAGGAAGCAAAAGCTAGAAACAAACGGATTGCCTCAAGCCTTGCTACTAGCGCAAATACTTCATTGTAATCGATTCCTTCCTCCTGGTTGAAACCCTTTACCACAAGTCTTGCTTTGTTGCGAGTCACTATATCCCGATCATCTCTCTTGCACTTAAAAACCCACTTGGTTTCTATTGCAACTTCTCCTCGAGGTAATGGAACTAACTCCCACACTTCAAGTTTCCTGAATTATGACAGTTCTTCCTGTATCGCTTCAACCCAAGAGTTGTCTTTTAGTGCCATTTGGACATTCTTCGGCTCTACTTGCGAGATGAAACATAAATACAAGCAAGTGTGAAAGGCCTCGGAGTCATTGATCATCGACAACAACACTGTGTTGTTATTCAAACTACTCCTAGTCCTCACACCAGCATTTGGATTTCCTATGATGCTCTCAATCGGATGATTCTTATTAATCCTCGATGTCTCTATCTCGTCAACCCTAAGATTATCTCCTAAGTTGGATCCTATTTCACCTATCGGGGGAACGACTTCAGACTCTACATTTTCTTCCTCATGAACACTGTCTTCAGAGTTAGAACTTGTTGTCTAAGTTTCGTTTGTAGGCATTTCAGAATCATTCTCTGCTGGAGATCTATCTTCAGTTGTTGTAGGCTCAGATGTTGATGGAAAGGTCGTCCTCGGAGAACTTTGACCCTCGTCATTCAGATTTAATGACGACAAGTCCTGTTCGATTGGACCTGCATTTCCATCCAAAGGAATGTTAAATGATTCAAACAAATTGTCATAATCAAAAATCCATTCCGGACCAGTTTGGGGTTCATGTGTATAACTTGTTACATCAATGTTATACACAATCTCTACCGTACCATTTGATTTATTAAAAACCCTTTTATTTGGTGAGTTCGGCACATAACCTAGGAAATAACCTTCGTCAGCCTTTTCACCAAACTTAGGTTGATGTTTTGTTTTCATTAACGTACATGGTACCCCAAACGGTTCGTAGCCAGTTAAATTCGGTGGCCTTTTATTCAAAACTTCATAACAGGTTTTGTTCAGTGATTTGACAGTAAGGACCCGGTTTAAAACATGACAAGAGGTATTCACTGCCTCCCCCCAAAACATGGTCGGAAGCTTTGAATCCGAGAGCATGGTCCTTGCTGCCTCAATCAAAGTCCTGTTTTTCCGTTCGGCCACCCCATTTTGTTGTGGCTCATATGGTGCACTAAATTGATGCACTATGCCCTTTGATAGGCAATATACACCAATAACCGTGTTTTAAAATTCAGTCCCGTTATCACTCCTGCTACGTTTTACCCGCGTCCCGTAGGAGTTTTCCACTTGGTCTAAGAACCCGATTAGCTTGGCAGCTGTCTCGTCCTTCGTACCTAGAAAGAAAACCCATGAAAATCGTGAGTAATCATCAGTAATAACTAAACAATACCAACTACCACCTATACTCCTTTTGTTGATTGGTCCGAACAGGTCCATATGCAACAAATCGAACGTGGCAGCTATAGAGTTCTGAGTCTTGGACTTGTGTGCCTTCTTATGTTGTTTGCCCTTCTTGCACGGTAGACACTTGTATTCAAACTGAAAACTCTTCATTGGAACACCTTGCACCAATCCATCTTTCGTAATGTAATTCATTTTCTTAGGTGCAAGTGTGCCATGCGTCTGTGCCATAAAACTGATTCAGTCTCTGAAGCTTTTGATAGTAGACATATTGGTCCCATCGAAGATTCCGGTTTATTCATGTCTAGCATGTACAGGTCATTCTTCATTGGGGCCTTCATCAGTATCCACTCTTCAGAAACTTTGAATCCCGATTTCAGCACTAACGCCTCATTATCAGTGAAAAGTACTGAGGTCTTCTTATCACAGATTTGAGATACACTAATGAGATTGTGGACCAGTTTATCAACGTGATAAACTTGATCCAGTTTGATAGTCCCATTAGTGACCACTCTAGTACCGGTGATATTTCCTCATTTATTACCAGCGAACAATACAAATTCCCTATTCCCTCCCTTGAAGTCTGCGAGTGGACTTCTTTCCCCAGTCATGTGCCTCGAGCAACCACTGTCGACGAACCATTTGTTGTTTAGACCTATAGTTATCTCCTGCACATGAAAGAAAAGAGGTTAGTTATCACGGGAAACCTAGGCCATGACTGACTTGGTAATACCATTCTCGTCCACATACTTGAACTCTTTCAAATACCCATCTCTCCTTTCAAGTGACTTGGGTGTTTGATTTAGAGCCTGTTGTGGTGCAGAGTGATTTAAGTTCACTCTCGGCCTTTGTGTAGGCATTTGCTGTGGAGCTCTTGAAAAATTTCGATTATAAGGCATTTCCGAGTGATATCCCTGAGCTCTACCTGGTGTTTGATGTCTTACAGGAGTGTGTGACCTAACTGGAGTGTAAGCTCTTCTCGGTGTAGTACTCCTATAAGTTTGTTGGGGTCCTGACCTATTTTGATTAAGGACTCTATTCGGTGAATTAGTCCTAACCACATCATTGGGTCGACCTGACACAGGTGTTTGTTTCACAACACTTTTTGGTGTGGCTTGCACAATTTTCTTGGTGTTATGAGAACCATTTGTGCTTGCTACACTTGAAGAAGGTTTATGTTGTTCCGGCTTTCCAGTTTTAGGTGCAGAGTGTACCTTCCTATGTAGACAACTAGAAGCAACATGTCCCTTTTCATGACATCTAAAGCAAGACATTTTGTCAATCGACTTCTTATGTGTGCCCTTTGACTTAGGTGTCTCACTAGTGTCTTGTTTTTTCGTTTCAACTATAGTGACTGGTTCCTCCTCTTGATTATTAAAGTCAATTTTGGCTTCTCCTACAGGCTTATCACTAGAATATGGCACAAATTTGACCTTCTTAATCTTGTCATTATTACTAGTCACCCTAGCTTCTTTATCCTTAACTGGTTCAGACATAGGTTCAGGTGCTACCTCTGATTCAACTGGTTTTTCAGTTTTCTCCTGAGGCTGAGGTACATAGTTATCATTGGAAGGTGGAGGACTCTCGTTATACCCTAAACCTACAGGTTTCTTAGACTGACGTTGTGCATCTAAGATCTTCCCTAGGTTCAGTGATGAGTTCCTAAACTTTTCCAGTTTACTATTCACCTCGGCTACCTTAACCTTAGACTCAGCTAGCTCTACCTCTTTGATCTTAAGCTCTTTGGTCAGTGCCTCAACATGTTCATACATCAGTTTTATTCTAACACGCTGCTCACTCAGCTTGTCTTTTAGAACTATGACATCTTGTGCATCTGCCTTAAGCTTATTTCTAAGGTCTTCCTTTATATCTAAGAGGCTAGCGTTGTCCGATTTTAAAGATTCATTTTGAGCAGTTATATTTTGATGTGATTCTAGCACTAAGTTTAATCTATCGGTAGATGTAGCACACAAAGCACATAAATCACGGAATATAGAGAAGTTAAGAATTACCTTGGCGTGATCTGATTCCACATTGGCCATCAGTGCGGCGAACTCTAGAATCGTCTGATCTTCTGACTTTTCTACCAAAATAGGACTGATATCATGCTGATTTTTGTCCCCTGCCTGTTCCTCTGCTCCTACACTTCCAGTCTCCGTTACTGCAGCCATAAAGGCTCTAGCGTTGGACTCTGGATGTGTACTCCAGTCATATGTTCCATCGAGCTGTCTGTTAGATGTGACATTGGTTAACAGACCAGTTATGTTTGCCTGATTGCTTGAACTACCCCTCTGATATCTCCCGTGAGATTAATTCTGGTACTGGTTCTGGTAGTTCTCGACTTTAGGTCTTTGAAACTCTCTAGCGAAATGTCCTAACCCTTGGCAGTTGTAACACTTAACTTTGGATTTATCAAACCCAATCTTATTGGTACTGACGTTGAGATTTCTGCCCGTCCTCTTGATGAATCTCTTGACTCGCTGAGTCACCATGGCCAGTTGCCATTGCAAATCCATCTCTTCTAAATCATCAGGGTCCACCTGATCATAATCTTCATCCCAAAGCGCAGGATCGTTGATTTTCCCTTGAATGCAATTGCCATAGGCGGCCACAAATGAAGCCAACAGATTAGATGGTGTTCAGCTGATTTTGCGCTCATCGGCATCTTTGAGTATCCTTGAGATGTAGAAGTAGACTGAGTTGGCTTTTCTTCCGGTCTAGAAAACCCTAAGAAAGCTCGGATCACTGAGTCTTCTGCTTCAACCAAAGTCGATGTTTCACCCGAAAAGAATGTTGTAGCCGTCTTCAAGTCACTTGCCCCTGAAGGTTTGGACTTCCCAAAATACATATCCGGATCCTGTACTTGGTCATAATCCCGTTCCTTCTTCAGAAATTCAAAGTTATAGGCCCTCAGCGTTCCTATGACATTTTCTAGAGTTAGAGTATAGAACTTGTCTTCATCATGTTTTATCAGCGCCACAAACATCTCCCATTTGGCTGGTAAAGCATCTAGAATTTTTACAATCTTCTCTGACTCACTATACTCGACATCGTGGTTGTCTAACTCAGTCAACAAATGATAGAACCTAGTAATGGTCTCATCCAACTTTTCATTTTTCAAAGTCTTGAAAATAGCGAACTGCTGCTTGAGCATTTCCATTCTATTTTTCCTAACCCTAGGATTTCCCTCACACCTTTTCTCCAGTGCATCCCACAATTCTTTTGCTGTTCGTTGATTGTGAAATGTGTGCAGGATCTCCTGAGGTAAAGCCATTCTAATAATTGAGAATGCTCGGTTCTCGGCCTCATATAACCTCTTATCATCATCTTTCATCTTTTGATATGACAAGACACGTTGATGGCCTTCAACCCCTGTTGTAGGTGGAACGTATCCCTCGTCAATACAAATCCACATCCTCATATCGTTGAATCTAGCGAAGTCGGCGAACCTGTCTTTCCACCAATAGTAATCCTCCAATTTCATCAACTTAGGTGGAGAATTTTTCTTTCCGACCTCGTGGTCCATTTCAATAAACCTTTGTAAACTTGTCATTATTTCAAAAATTTTTGAATGTAAAACTTAATTAATTTAATTCAAAATTAATTTAAATTAACTCTTTCGAACTTGAGTGAGTTCGAATATAATTAATTTTAAATTTGTTTGGAATTAAATTCGAAATTAAGTTTGAACTCAACTAAAATCGAAATAAGGACAAATTCGAAATCCTAGATAAAATCGAAGCTCTAAATTCGAATATAGTGGGATTCGAATATAAGGCAAAGTCGAATTGATTAAACTCGAAGCAAACCCTAAAGAACTTCGAAAGGAGCGTATTTTTCTGACAAACTCGAAATTTGAGTAAACCCTTATACCCCCTTGATGTTCGAGCACCGCAAGTTCGAAAAACGGTTAAAAGTTCGAATTTTTCAACTTTTCAGATTAAACCAAGGTTTTTAGGATTAAAAACTCTGATTTCGATCAAAAAAGATGAACTTTTATGAACTTTTTCCCGATATCTTACTTGATAAGCTCGAAATCTATCAAAAAAACGTGATTTTAACCGTCCAAAACGTCACGAAACCACAGATGTTACTTGTGAACACGAAGAACACCACGAACACCCTAGTCTCTGATACAACTTGTAAGGTCTGCTCTCTACGGATCTTATCTTGACGCGACACCTTCCAACGAGTGCGGAATCCTCGTTAGTGGCTTCATGGAAAGACCACGCACACCGAAACACGGAGACTACCACAGTGATAGACGAACAACGGATCGTCCTAACACGGTGATTCTCTCCAAACGAAACTCTCCAAATGCTAGCAAGTTCGAGATCGCCCTTTTGCTTAAACTCTCCGAAATCTCCAAAAGTCTCTGCCAAAGTCTGATAATTAATCGAATTAACCCTTAATTATACTGACAGGTTCGACTTTGTCTAGGACAAATTCGAAATTGGCCCAAGTCCTATTCGAACTTGTCCTCCTAGACAAATTCGAATCTGACTTCAAACTTATGTTTGAACTTATGTTTGAACTTATCTTTAAACTTTATGTTTGAACTTATTGTAATACGTTACCCTAAGTTCAAACATACAAACAATCAATATCAAACATATATAATCAAACATATATATCAAACACTTGTTAATACTCAATATCAAGTAAATTGACTTACACAAAATGTTATCTATACTTAGACTGCTATCGTCACACAGGATGTACTAACACACAAAGATGGTCTTTTTCATATCTCAGTTCTGGGAGTCCTTTCACCAGTTGTTTAGCAGCCAGCTTGTTGATGTTTTCAAAGTTTAAGTGAGATAGCCTGCGATGCCACAACCAAGAGTCTTTTGACGAGGCTTTTGATAGAAGGCAGATGCTATCCTTAACCATGAGCTTAGCTACATCTATGGTGTAAAAGTTAGAGTTACGGGAACGGGATAAAATTTCTTTGCTATCCATGCTCTTAACACTACAGTTCTTAGCCCTAAACGTTACTTCTAATCCTTTATCACAGAGCTGACCTATGCTAAACAGATTATGTGATAATCCCTCGACATAGTCAACATCCTTCATGACTAGATTATTTAAGACTAAATCCCCGGATCCTTTTATGTGAGCATGGTGACTGTTCCCGAATTTTACTGTCCCATAGTACTGTTCTACTACATTGGACAACAATTCTCTTCTCCTAGTCATGTGCTTGGAGCAACCCGAATCCATATACCAGATGGATTTTGCCTGAAAAACAAATAAATACATATAATGAAAATCTATAAGCATTCAAACAGATCCATCTTATATTGACAATCAAACCGTGTTCTGAACCAAGATGTTCAGAAAACATGATGAATTTAGACCGGGTCCTGAGCTATGTGCACAGAAGCCAAACATGTCGGTTTAAGCACTACCGACAAGCAGAAGAACGGGTCCTAGTCTATGATAACTAGAGGCCAATACATTGAAGTACGGGTCTTGATCTGTAGTAACCAAGAACTATCTGCGTAAAGATCACACAACTTTGGGTACACATCTTAATATGGGTCCTTTTGGGTTAGGAGTTCCAGGTGAATATGGCACGTTTGCAGTTTTAGGAACCTATCTAGCAGTTATGTGTGGACCAGATGCATAGCCTTTTGGAATCCATTGAAAATTGGATTTATCATGCTTTGGAACCTTAGGCGATGAAATTACCTTCGGTTTTTGACTTTTTGAGACTTGTTTGACTTTTGCTTTGGTTTTGGGCCTAGGCAAAGTGCAAGTCTCATTTTTCGTGTTGGTCGGTGATGCAACATTTTTTATTTTCTTTTTACAAACTCTTTTTGCAGGATAAGGCACAAAAGCATTCATTTCATGTACTTGTCGTGTAAAACGAGTTGGACATGATTTAAACAAGTCACTAAAAGAATACATTAAACAAACATTAGAATTTGTTACATCAGTACAAACATTGTTTTCAGAGATTACATGCAACCTATCTCTAGAAACAGAATCATTTAGCATAACAGCCTTCTTCACAAAAAAAAAAACTTGTAAAATCTTGCATGGTTGTTTTTGGCACTAATCTCACATGATCTGTAGGAACAAAACAACAAGAGTCAGTATGCATGGAAGACTTAGACTTTAAAGAGTTTTCTTTTTCTTGGTTAGTGGGTTTCTTAGAAGACTTGGATTGAATTTGAGTCTTCTTCGAAACCTTAGCTTTGAAAGATTTTGAGCACTCACCTCTAAAACTAATAGAAGAACTTTCAATTTTAGTTTTACCTTTGTTAGATGACACGATTGGGATTTTGGTAGGACGAGAAACTCTTGGCTCTTTTAAGTGATCTTTTAAGCTTTGAGAAACCATGTTAAATTTTTCTTTGTAGACAGTTAATTCTACAGATTGTTGAAAACTTTGATTTACCAATTTTTCCTCACTCTTAAGAAGAGCTTCTTGATAATCAAGAGCTTTCTTTCGAGTTGCCTTTAATTCCTTCTCTAAAACTTTTATTTTATGTTGAAGAACTTTTGTAGGAATGTAAAGGTGAGGGATTGGTTTTACTGATTCTGCTTTCATTTCAGCTTCAGAATAACTAGACAAGAAGTCTTCCTCTAGAGTGGGTACTCTATAATGATAACTCTCGTTTAGTTCTTCATATTTAAAAGATATTTCTTTTTCTTTATTTTCAATATGTTTCTCATCCTCTTAGGTTAAGACTTCTTTTGATGACTCGAAAAAGAAAGATTTAAGCCCAGCACCCATGTAATTGATGTCATAAAAGAAATGTAAAACTTTTTGAGCCTTTTCCAAATAATTAGGATTTTTAAAACCAATTCCTTGTTTAGAATGGTAAAACCTAGTCTCTTTGGGCTGATTCAAATGAATAGTTTGTTCTTTTTGACCGCGTTTTAAAAATTCATCATCAAGGGTCTTTATTCTAGAGTACAAACTTATTCTTTCTTCTTCTATCATTTTGTATTTTTCTAAGCTGTCTATGTTTTCCATACTGATTGTCTCTAATTGTTTTGATAGAACATATATTTCTTCTTTTAATGGGAGCTTTCCATTTGATAACCTATCCATACAAGATTTTAGATACGTATTCCTATCCTGAACATCTACCTTTTCAATTAGCATCTGTTTTATCACATTATGATTAGTTAACCACTTTGATTGATATAACTCAGATGACTCTTTTAAAGTTTGAGCTAGATGTTCAGTCTGCACACACTTTTCTGTTTCAGCATTTAATCTAGCTTCTAGATCAAGTATATGTGTGTGCAAGTTACATTCACTATGTACAGATAAATTATTTACATGCTTTGGAATGTAAAAGGAATGTAAATCTCGTGCCTCATAATCTGATGACGAACATTCTGGATCGTCGGATCTGGCCATCAGACATGCTGGTGGATTTTGCGGTGTCTCCCCCTCAACAACAGTGTCTGAATCTGAATCGGTCTATGTAGCATAGTCGTCCAATCCCAGACGATCTGCCATGTAGCGATTCTTGCCTTTGTCGTCCTCGTCATCAGTATCCTCTGCATCCCAATAATCTTCTTGGGCAACCAAAGCCATAGCATTCGTCCTCTTCTTGGCGGCTTCCAGCTTCCGCTCATAATAACCGACGTCCCGTTCGAACTTGTTTTTGCATCCCGAGCGAAGTGGCCCGGTTTGCCGCACTTGTAGCACAGACGTTCTTTAGTTCCCTTAGGCTCTTCTGCTTTTGCCCTCTCTTCTCTACTCTCAACCGGCCTCTTGTCGGCACGACGAGGTTCTCTACTGTCATCCCTTCGGTTGTCCCGACGATCATAGTCCCTTCGATCGTCATGTCGGTCATCCCGTCTATTATCCCGACGATCATCCCTACGGTCGTAATCGCGTCTATCATCCCTGCGATCATCTCTCCTATCGTCTCGCCTTTCAGAACGGCGGTCATCCCGATATCCCGCCTGTCGTCGTATCGCCTGTCATCTCTATCATCTCTTATATATTCATCCCTTCTGTCATCGCGGCGATAGTCATCTCTCCGATCACCGGAATACCTCCTCGGGTCGATGTCGTAGGGAAGCTGATTGTTAATCTTATTGGAGAAACCTCGTTGTTGTAGACGGTTAGTCCATAAGGCTATTTGTTCCAGAATTGCCGCTTCTTCTTTATCTATAATCTCACGAGGAGGAGAAGCATATCAGCACTGGGATAACGAAGAACCTTGAGTATAGGATGCAGTGGGGAGGTTCTTGTTTTGATGCCCGTATTGGCAGATAGTAACAAGGATGCTAACTGATTGGCAATCTGCTTCAGATGGTCGACGTCACCATGATACTTTTTCAATTCTTCAAACACCACATTGATAGACACATTGGGAATGTCCAAAACTCGTCGCGTTGCTCGGCATGCAATTTGCCATTCAGGGGCTAAGGCAGCGAAGAAATGGATGTTGATGTCATCCTTGTCTTTCTTGATGTGCAGTTTGTTAAGTTCATTTTGAACTGCACAGAATCTGGTGAACGTGACCTTTAGTGACTCCCCGTCTTTGGCCCTGAACTCGGTAAACTTGGCTTTTGCCTCCTCAAATTTTGGCTCTGTCATCTAAGTCTGCCCCTAGCATCTGAACCTCTAATTCATCCCACATCTCCATAGCGGACATCTTGCTGTCGACACCTACAAGGATATCAGTGGGCAGGGCTTGATAGATCAGATATTCAGCCCTTTTTGTCAGCATGTTGCCTGTCTCGCTCAGCCTCATTTGCAGGTTCGCGTTCAACTTTGGATGCGAGTATAGTTGGGTCGGCTTCGGGTCTAGCAGCAATTTCCTGATAATAGATAACTGGGCCTTTAGAAATTGATTGGAGAATAAGGTTGCCATTTGGTTGCATACCGACAAACTTGAGAAATCGGGACTTCCATTGCTCATATTCATCCGGATACAGAACAGGTGATCTGTTCTTGGATCCGAGGACAAGGGCTTCTCGAGACATGATTTATGGTGCTGATATGGAAGAATGAGATCTTGAAGGTGGAAACTGGATTCGGATTGGCTGAACTGCGGATGAACAATACCTTGGATGGTACGAATTTGGATCAGATGATGATTTCGGATTGGGCCGAATTCGGGTGAACAGCGGTTACGGATGGGACCGAATTCGGGTAAACAGTGACTTCGGATGGGACCTAGAACTGGTTGACCAAGATAGGATGGACCGAAATCGGATGGATCGAATTCGGGTGGAACCGAATTCTGTTTGACCAAGGGCGGATGGGCCGAATTCGGATGAACAGTGCAGACTGCGGCTTAACACTTAGAAAATTTTTCCAAAGGGAACTACCGAATTCGAATTTGGACCGGATTCGGATGGTCCGAATTGAAATTATAAAATGAAAGCACGAGTTAAAATAAGTGTTCTAAAATTGCCTGATCTGAACTTCGGAGGGTCCGAAGTTCGGATTGGACCGAAGTGTGGTCCGAAGTGGGGAAAATTTGGTCTGAAGTACACCTAAAGATGGTCCGAAGTGGACCGAACTAAGGTCCGGATTGGTCCGGAATGGGGTCTAAAACGGTCCGAAATGCAACAGTTAAGGGTCCGAAATACAGTAGTTATGATATTTTTCAGAAAGTATCCAAAATTACAACTAGCAGATTTTTGGCCTAAAACTAGTTTCTAAATGATTGGAAAATTATTCTAAACACTTTTAAGTCTTTAAAATATACCAAAACACATAAAAATCTTTCAAAAATGGACCAAACCAACTAGAAAACCCATGTTTTTTCAAGACTTAAAAACGGATTTAAATTGACAGAATGATGTAAAGATTGAACCTAAATAGCTCTAAATCAGTAGGGAATGAATACTAGATGATTATAGTAAAAGAAAAACACGAAAACAGAAATTTTTTGAAGAAAAGAAGATCAAACCGTATGTTTTTTTCCGAAGAACAATGCAGAACAGCAGCAGAATCCGAGAATTTGAAGTTGAAATCCACCTCCTGAGCTCTGATACCAATTGTACGAATAGCATTGATCGTAGACCATCCAGGGCAGAACAGACCGATTGATTAGTTCCCGTGATCGCTATCTTGATTCCCAGATAATATCAGCACACGATTGTATATTAAACACTCAAATAATCTCACACAAACAGAAACAAGCTCAATGATTGTGAATTGATTATAAGAAGACAAAAAGAATATTTCAATATTGAATGCGGCGGCTGGAAGAAAATATCCGTGTGTTTCTCAATTCCAATTGTCAACTTTTTTTACACAAAACCCTAGGCCTATACACCTAGAAGAATAAATGTAACTTTAAGGGAATTACATAAATGTCCGTTGAACTTGAAATACAAGGAAACTAAACATGAAATAAATTACAAGTAAATTAACTAGAAATATTTATTACGAAATAATTTCACAAGATCGAAATTTAATATCTAACACCGACACTTTGTTATGTCTTATACAAAGTGTTTGGAATCATGTGGATTATCATTTATCCAAAAGATATAAATTTATCTGTATCTCCGCAAGTACTCTGAAAGAATTATTGTATAATCATATCGAAATACTCGTATTAGTTGTATGAGTGTTTCATTAATAAATCAAAAGTTAATTACCATGTAATTTTTATATCAAAATAACTTAAAACTCACGGTAAGGTTGAAATTATTTTAATTAAAAATCACAATAATTAAATATTAAAATACAAATGTATTATTGAAGAAAAGCTTAGATGCGCCTAAAAAGGACAAGTACCCGAGCATCATGTCATCATGTTGTAAAATGTATGTAATAAAATTATGTTTTTTTCTTCGCACGTTATGATGGGTCAAAAGTTCTTATATTATTTATTATATAGAGAAAAAAAATATTCTAAATATATACAAGACAACAACACAAAAGTTGTTATATTTTTATGATAAATAGAGTTTCATACAAAACATATAGATTAAACGTATAGAGTTAGATAAAAATCAAATTTAATAAAATAAAACATAAATATTATCTGAGAAACACATTTAAAAAATTACAAAACCAATAAGATAAACTCAAAACATTTTATATTTTGTCTATGAGTCTTTATAATTTTTAAAATTATTGTAAAATAAAATACTTTGATAACTTTAAGTAAAATAAATAAATCTTTATTTTACTACATAAAACATATATAGAACATGAAAAAAAAAAGTTACAGTTTAAGATCCTAAAGAAAAAGAGTTTTTGACCAAACATGCATGTTATAAAAAATATTAATCAATATATCAAATGTATTTTTAGATGTATTTAACAAAATGGTATTTTTAATTTTCTTAAAAGAGCATAAAAAACAATTGGAATCGACTTTTAAAGGGAATCTTGATTTGTACTGGTGTTTGAGTTTAATTGGTTATTGTATGTTGTGGATTGTAATATTATCTGCGGTAAGTATTTTTACCATCATATTATTTTGATAAACCTGTTTGAAAATATACACGGTAACACTTTTTCAATTCGCACAAATGTCACGTCATCACAATGTCATAAATGACAATAACACATAGAATCCATATTACACATGTCAGAAGATAATGCAAATCACTGATGATTTACAACTTTAATACAAACAGTTAATAATAGAGTCGTACGACGGATACATACAATAGAATGAAAATGAGAATATTGGCTAGCATGTACAAGTACTGAATAAATACACGAGTTACTGAGTACAAAGTTTTCAAAAACCCTATCGATATGCAGTCCTAATGCGATCCTCATACAGTAAAAATACAATAATCCCAACATACAATGACAACATACCGTAGCAAATAACAAGTCCCCAAAGTAACTGTGGCTCCTACTTCGGCGGATGCGGATGCTGTTCCCCTTTCTGACTCCCTGAACATGTTAGACTTGAAAACGTAAGTTGGGATGCTCGTGAGTACGCGAGGGTTAGACTCTGCAGAACAAACACAGTATAAAAGCACATAACACATAAAGCACAACTCTATCTCGAAAACTGGCAAACAACAACACATCTCAGATATAATCATAGAGGAGCATGAGATCTGGAACCCTATATTTCACAATCCCTGTGGGGACCCTTGCCCGGCTAACAAACCGCACGCAACAGTGGTTAGCAAATCCTTGTAGCTTAGGAGCGACCTCGCTACAGGCCCTGACGTATATATACGCTCTGAAGACTGGTTAGGAACAGTCAGCTCGCGCGATCACCTATCACGAGTCATCGTCCGTATGGAACTCACCTGTTACCCTGATCAACTCGCAGAACCTGCGATCCCTCATTTGACTCGGCTCGCTGTTTGCTCGTCCCTGTGAACACACGGATCCTAGACTGTTAATTCAAACCCAACAAACATACATAACAGACTCATACACTGATCCAATATTTGAATCGGACCCCAACAATAACCCACAAAAGGACTCCGAAACCCAAACAGAACCCAGCCCAAAAATACTCTGATCGCGGCTCGCACTTGTCCCATCGCGGTCGCGCTGACCATCACGGCCCGCGCCTTTTATCTCGGCCATACTCGACCCACGCCGCCACAAGACTCATCACCGCCGCACTCAGGGATCGCGATTGCGCTCCTGGGGGAGCAGGCTCACCTGTTCGCCGTTCATGGTGTCCAGGGGCAAAACTAACCCCTTAAACTCGATTCCAGCCATAGAAAACTCACAAAATCAATACATAACTCTACTCTACAGGCTTAGAAGCCAATTCAATGATTCACAACATATAACTCGAATTTCAGTAGCCAAATTCGATAATTTCTTAACTTTCACACCACAAGAACTCAAATAAGAAGAAGAAGATGATGATCTATCTGAAACTCAGCAACCCTTTCTGACTTCTACTCCACTTCTTTTGTTTCTGCTTGTTCCAGCCACACACCAGCGCGCGCGCGCACACACACACACTTTTTAGTTTCTAAAATTGGCAAGGAAAGAAGCTAGGATTCAAAGAAGTGTGTGTGTATATATATATACACACACACACACACACACTATTTTCCTTTTTAGTAACCCCGAACCCAATAATCCGAACCCAATTTCATATTTTCAATATTAATATCAACTCAAACAATTTAATCTCGTGATCTCATAAATATAATTAATCCACTACCATTATAAATCGATGCCATGTATATCGCAATCCCAACACGTATCAATCCACTAATCGGGATACAACTGGACCAACGCAATAATAATAAGATAATAATCCAATAAAGTAAATCCACGTACCAGGTCTAAAAAATGTGATGTTACATACACAATTAGAATACTGCTTTATAAAATGTGTTTGATAAAATCTAAGAGAAAAGAAATAACTAAAAGTTAAAAAAGAAAACGAAAAAAAGATGTTGGATATGCGGATTAAACCCACACCTATTGGTTGAAAAATGAAGAGTGTGTTTTACAAGAAGCTTTTGAGAGGTTTTAGGAGTTTTGAGTTTTGATTTTGAAAGTTAAAGATTAAAAGCTCTGTTTGGTTAATAGAAGCTTAAACTTCAATTTTGGATTTGATAGCTCTTTCATGAGAAGCTATTTGAAGTGACTTTCAAAACGATCTTGAGCTTTTGGTAGAACAAAGTTACCTTTTTACCCTTCAAATAATTATAACCTATAATTTTTAGTTAATATCAATGTGTCTTGATGTCATTATTCCCAAAAGCTACAATTACAGCTATTTTTACCGAACACATTTATAAAAGAAAAAAACTCTTATATGTTGAAAGCTCCAACTACTAAGAGCTTCAACTCACAACTACAGCTACAGCTAGTTGTGTCAAATATACCAGAAAACAAATGACACAAAAATCAATTAATCTGCATTAAATGTATAAAAAATTGTTGAAAATATAATTGGAATATAAAATAGGTGGAAGAACTTGACCCATACAGTTCTATTGTTAGAAATAGAATTCTTTAATTATTAGAAATGTTTTGTAGAAGAATTTAGAAACAGTTTTCTTAACCAAATATTATTTTTATTTTCTTTGGTGTGTACGTATAATTTGGTCAAATGTTTTGAAGATGCATGTAAGTGATGATTCAGCAAGACAAAATACAAGTCAAGCAAAAATAAAGAAATACAACTTAGAAACAATATCCTGTTGGTCACCATCTACACAATTTTTTTTTCTTTCTAATATTAAATAATTCCTACACAACTAATTCGTATAAACTTATATTAATATTTAAGGTTTAATACAAAAAAAACCAACATGTTTTCATGATTTTTGTGTTTTCGACTTTTCGTCTCTCAGTGTTATTTTTTTTAGTTTTGGAAAATTTGATTATTCGACTCCGATTTTAATTATAAACCGCGTTTTTAAATACTGAAAAACCGGATTCTAATATTCATTTTCACTAAACAAAAAAAAAATTTAACTTGAGACTTTTATGGAAAAAAAAAATACATGGAGAGACGGAAACAAAAAAAAAAAAAAAGTTGAAAACATGCTTTTTAATTTCATAATAAACCATAATATTTAATTTGTTAGTTTTTAAGGCTTTCATGCCATAGGGAACCAGGATGGCTATTTGTACTGGGTTCGAATTAACACGTTTATACGTCAAACTTTGTATTAATCTATAACTAGTTTATAACTCACGTATTACGTGGATATTTTTAATTATATTTATTTATATAAAATGTATATGAGCAAAATAAAAACATACAAAGATAATAATTGTGTTTATTTTTTATTATTAACAGATTAAAAAATAGAGTATATTTATGTTTTTAAAAAATATTAAATTGTATTTATCTTTTATTTTTTATAAGTTGTAATTATCTTTAACGTAGAGGTGACACGTGACATTTGATTTTTTTTATTATGCCTAATAATAATAATTTCCACAACTAATTCAAACTAGTGTTATACCCGTGCGGTGCACGGGATAATATTTTGTGTTGGATTAAAATCATGAGAAGAATGCAAAAATATGTCTTCTGTTAACATATTTAATTTGTTCCTTCTTTAAATGAATTTATTTTTTGTAACACGTAAACTTACATTACCTGTTGTCATGCGAGTGATGACGATTGTTGATGCGACAGTCTGTCCCTGTACAGTTCGTACTAATTATTAAAACTGTCATTTGCATTATGATAATAAAATGACATACTAACCTCCACTGATTGGTTTGCAATGGGCTAAATTGAAACTTTGTCATTGCTCTCCTGTTTTGTGGGCTACAAATCTCAGATAATTATAATTATTATTATATTAATTAAAATAAATGCAATATAAATGAAATGACATTTACCTATGGAACCACATCTGAAGTTTTTATTTCCTATGCTGCTGACCATCCTTTTAATACAGGTTAACGACCACTAAATTTTGACGTCTCTGCGTACTTGTGGTAGATGCTAATATAGCTTATACACAGAAGGTGGTTTTTTAACTGCAGTTGTAGGTTATAACCGATTTTAGTGGCTTGGGACATATAAGGGAGAGTGGGGTTGTAGGTTATAACCGATTTTAGTGGCTTGGGACATATTAGGGATAGTGGGGTTGGACGGTTGATGAACTTGGACTGTAAATGTACCATTTTGCCATTTGTTATCAATTTATATAAAATGTAAATTCGGTTAATTCAGGGAGAATGTTGTAATTGTCTAATTAAATGGCTATCGACGGTGAGGAAACTTTTGAGGATGATCCGATGGTCAAGATTAAATTATAGGGATGTGCACCGCTAGCAATAGATATATTGAATTTTTACATTTGGATCTAATTATGATTATTATGATAATAATGATAGATATTTATTTTAGGTAAACATTAATTTTAAATGTTACAAAATATAAATTATTACTAATTAATTAATGAAAAAAATAAAGTCAAAATTTAATGCAATTAAGTTAAGGTGTTAGATTTGGAAAAAGATGTGGAAAAATAAAATTTTCTTGTATTGTAGAAGTGACATATGACATGAATTGTTTTTTTTTTATAATAATATATAGGTTAATCAACCCATGTTTTACATGGGTTGATTAAAAAAATACGTATTTTATATATTTTAATAAATTATTATAAAATTTATATATAATTAAAATAAAAAAAATTGAAAGCTAGTTAAATTAAAGATAAAAAAAATACTTAGTTGTTTGATATTAAATAAAAAAATATTATTATATTGTATTATTAAAAACAAATAATATGTGTTTGTAAAAAATATTTCTTTTAATTTTTATTAACTTCAAATATAAAATATTAATGTAAAAACAAAAAACTTCAATTATGTGAATGTGTATATATTTTGAAAATGATAAAATATAAAAATAGAATATCTGAAAATCAACAATCAAAATTTATCATATTCACAATTGAAGTTTTATCAATTAAATTTTAAATCTTGTTAGCAAAATAATTAACAAAATTTTTTAACTTTATTTACTACACTTCTACATTTAAATCCAAATTTTTACATTTGAATTTAACTATGATCATTAAGGATAATAATGACACATATTTATTTTAGGTAAATATTAATTCATTAATGAAAAAATTAAAATCAAAATTTAATGTAATTAAGTTAAGGTAGTAAATTTGGAAAATGAATCAAAAAAAGGCATAGGTATAATTATTGATTTTAATTAAGGGTATAAGAGACATTTCATAAATAATTATGAGTTGTCATTAATCTGGACCATTGATTTCTTTCCATCCAATGGTCCAGAAACTTTAAGTAGTTTTCTTATTTTATATAGTATAGATTGACCAGCTTATAATTGTCTCTTGTTTTGTTATCGTATCATGTTTTCTTTTTCGTGTCGATCCATTTGACGACTGTGAATGTTTATTAAAACGGTTTTTGGTTTACACGGATCGGACAACTAACAGTTTTTAGTTGTTTAAAGAGTTTATTATGAAAAAAACCAACATGCTTTCACGTATTTTGCGTTTTCGTCCCTTTATGTTATTTTTTTCCATAAAAAACCTTAAATTATTATTTTCTTTTTGGTTTACTGAAATTTGGACATTAGACCCCGGTTATAATTTGTGAACCGGGTTTTAAAAAATGAAAAACCGAGTTCTAATGTCCAAATTTCACTAAACGAAAAAAAAAAGAATAACATGAGGACTTTATGGAAAAAAATAACATGGAGGGACGACAACGTAAAAAACATGAAATATATGTTGGTTTTTTTTCATAATAAACCCTTGCCTAAATCGAAAGGTTTTTTTTAATTGGATTGCATAAATTACATAAACTATTTTTTCCGAAACGTGGAAATGGAATACTCAAATAAATAAATAATAATGATAACAAGGTTTTTAAAAATTAGAGATGTGTGATGACGCGGATGTATTTTTGCAATAGTATCAAAAATGAAAATTATTTTATTGGATAATTAATGATGAAAATAAATAATAATAATAATAATAATAATAATAATAATAATAATAATAATAATAATAAGGGATTTTTTGTGTAATAAAAGTACAACTTAGACCATTTTTAAGATTAAAACCCCTAACAATTTAAGATTAAAACCCCTAATAAAAGTACAAGTTAGACCATTCGATTAATCTACAAATGAATGCATGAATATGTGAAATAATTTGCAAGGCATATCAATTTTTTATACAAACATTCATTTATATACAATTAGATGTTAAATCATGTATTATGTTCAATAGATACAATGGGGAAAATACATAAATATTTGACTAAAAGTTCAAATAAGAACATTATGATTAAAGGCGTAATTAAACACATGCATACGGGGATCGAATTGTAAAATTCAAATGAAAGCGCATTATATTCATGCTTCATGAAATAAAGTATCAGGAGCAAACATACATGTTTAATTGAAAATACATGTAAGTATATTGAGCAATAAAATACCTTTGAAAGCATATTATGGAGTATCATGATCAAGTATATGCTTTTATGAGAATTCAAATGTGCAAATGAAGCTTAAATGACTAAAAGTCACACATGTCCATGAAAAAGAACATAAAAGTTTATGAGTTATCAGAATCATGTCACTTAAAGTTTAAAGCTAATGTTCTTGCATTGATAAACTCTGGACAGGTTCAGATAAATCTGTACAAAGTAATAAAAGTTTAAAGTTATTGAAAGTGGGTCAAATATTGTAAAGCAAAGCCAAGTCCAGAAAGTCAAAGCTTAAAGTGAAATCCTGAGATAACTCAGGTGGCGGGTAATCCGCTTGATAAAGCTCAGCAATTCAGTCTAATTCAGTAAAAACTGTGAGTTACATATATTCAGTTCATGTTTGATTCTGGTTGAGACATATTGTTGTTAATAGTTTATTTGGCATTCATTTATGCCCAGCTGGATTGTGACCTGTGCTCACCATGGTTCGGTGATGCCCTGTGGATCATGATAGCTATTTGATATATCATCCTGCACACACTGTATTTACAGTTCGTTTCAGTTACTGTTACAATATTGATATTGCTATCATGTCATTCCTTATTTATGCTTATCATCGTTGCTTGCATCACTGCCTTATGATATCAGCTTAGCATATTTAGCATTGTCGGTCTATTGTTCTAGACCTTGCTATGTCACCAGTTCTGTTGAACTTGGTATTGATTACTGCGATGCTCCCCCCACGTAGTCTACTGGTAGCTAGCCCAGTATTGAATGGATAGCTTCCATTAAAAGCATGAGCGTGACCTATCATCCTATTATGATTACTATGTCTCATCCTTGCATGGCTGTTGGCGGCAGTCAAGTTATATCACGCTTGTTACCCACATTCTGCCTTGTTGTAATGCATGTAATCTGATAAATCTATAATCTCACTAAGCCTTACTTACAGTTGTTGTTAAATCTCTTTACGGGAAAAGATAAAGGAAAAACACCTGCATAACCTAGTTCTTAGGTCTTTCAAGATCAAGTTGAAGTTTTCATAGACCACTACTCAAACGCTCTTTTGGTACAGATTCGCAGATGATAATTGTGGTGATTTCGGTAGATTTGCTTTGATCGTATGATGATATATATTAGACTAGTCTTGTACCATTTATTAATTTAATTTGAACAATGTAACTCTGTACTAAAATTTCTATTAAACTTATCCTAATAGTTGTTTGTAATTCTAATTTCGCAACTTAATTACTCTATCTTAGTTATGATTGATATCGTATTGCATAATGTGGGACCTAGACGCTTAAGATTGCCTCGTAAGGGGAGGTCTTCACACATCTTTCGTCTAATAATTTAATTTTATCTAAGCAGATAAGTAGGCTAAAGCTAAAACTTGTAAAGTCTAATCTGATTTATCAAAATTCTTTGTTAAATAAGTCTAAGGAATTTATAACTTTTCTAAAGAAAATTTCAAATCTTGAAGAAAAAATACTATTATTTTTCCAGTTGAGACTAAATGAAATTTAAATTTAGTCAAAGAACATGATTTCAAGATGAAATCTCAACTATTTGATGACAAAAGCAAACTTTTGTAGTCAAAAGAACAAATATTTCAAAACTGATATTTCGTTGTTAAGTGAGAATGTTGATAAATGCTTACCCATTCTTAGATTCTTTAAAGCATAATATAAATTCTGAGATTCCTTTAAAGAAGAAAGTTGCTTATACTAATTTATCTTCTGAGAGTAAAAATAGGGAAACTTTGTTTTGTGATCCATTCTTTTATCCTCCTGAAGATGAAAGTGATCTCAACGTTTTAAAAGACAAGATCTATAAAATTTAAATTTTAAAGAAATTGAAGTTGACTATGATAATAATGCTTTCACTGTAATGAAAGTAAAGCAGAAAGAACAGGATCATAAAATTTCATTTCCAATTGATCTCAAGTTCAAGTATCGTCTTGGATAAATAAAGGCAAATATAAAATCAAATAAGAACTTTCGGTGACAATTTACAAAGATTCTGAAAGTACCACTTACTCTTCTTTGAAGAAGTCTTTTCAAAATTATAAGTAGTATAATCAAAATTAAGCTAATATCAGACATATTTTCAGAAGAAAGCATTTACATAATTCTATTCGTTCAAATTATCATTTTTTTTCTAAATCATATATACAATTTTCAAACACGAAGAGGAACTTAATGTATGAATTGTGTTCTGAAAAACAATAAAAGTGTTTCGAAATGGGTTCCTAAACCAATTCAGCGGGTATCCAAAAATGCTAACAAGTTTGGATCCAAAGTTGGATGCCAAATATTTCTTGATTTTGAACGTATAATGGTTTCTACTTAATTCTGACTAGATATCGTGCAACAAAGCAAATGGTTTTTAGTCATATCAGGCTAGGGCCTGTGCTTCATTGATATGACTTCAAAATACATCACTTTAGAACCCGTACTTAAGTGTAATGGCTTTCAGTTACGTCAGACTGAAACCGTGACAATGGATTTCAGTGAAATTCTAATATTGATTTAATGATATATTGTTCAAGATACTCTGCTGCCTTTGATAGTGCATCAAACTGTATGATTTAGGCATACACGTCGATCTTATCATTTAATGTAACACCCTGCCCGAACCCGGAAATGTCACGTCAATACAATACACAGGTGGCAATATCTCAATAACTCTATAACACATAAGTCAGGAGGAAATACTGAAATCACTGATAAATTAAAACTTTTACATAAATATCATTAACATAGAATCCACTAGACTACAACATCCCATAAAATGCGAACACTAACAAAAGCAGATACGTCTCCCACTGACAGCAAATCCCTGATCAGCAAACCCGGCTAACGATCTCTTCCCTGATCCCCTGAACATGGTAGACTCGAATACGTAAGCTCGGAAGCTCGTGAGTACGCGAGGGTTAGACTCTGCACAATAAACACATAGCATGCGTACACATAGCACATACACACAGCACAAGCTCTATCTCTGTCCCTAGCAATCAACATCACTATACAGGTATGAACACACAGTATGAGATCCGAAGCCCTACACACAGAATCACTGAAGGGGGACCCTTCCCCAGCTAACGACCGTGGCCGCGGTGGTTAGCCACAACCTTGTAGCACGGGCGCGAACCGGCTACAGGCCCTGCCGTGTATACACGCCCCAAGGACTGTTAGGGACAGTCAACCCGCGCGATTACCCATCGCGAATCACCGTCCGTATGGAACTCATCACGGACCCCGGACTGGATCTCATCTCATGCACATATAACACATATATAGGAATAGAACTATACCTGTCGCTCGCGTCCCTGTCTCTTTGCAATACACAATATACACATACACGAGGCCAACCACACATATATGACCCGAAAAACGAACCCGCGGTTTAGAAAAGAACTCGGGTACTCACCTGACTGTCAGACAACCCGCCTCGATCCCTAACCCTACGATCTCGGATTCGGCTCACGTCGCGATCAGCTTGTCCCTGCAATCATACGGATCTCAAACAATTAATCTCAATCCCAGTCAACACATATAACCGACTCACCATGAACTCATAGCCAACACGGACTCAAACAATCTCAATGGAACCCCCGAACTCCAATTAACATATAAAACAAGCCCAAACACGACCCTTTAATCAAATTGAACTCGACACACAATCCCAACCGGACCCCGAAGACTGAACCGAAACCCGACCCCAAAATCCCGACGAGACTCGCTCCCATACCCAGCCTCAAGCCCCTACGGAACCCAACTCAAACCCCACGCAGAACCCGGCCCAGCTGCTGACCGCGTCGCGCCCCCTGCACCTCGCGCCGCGCCCCTGCTCCCCTGCGCGTCGCCCCGCGACCCTACGCCTGCACCCATCCCTGCTCTTCGATTTCCATGGCTGCACCAGAGGTATTCAACCTCCAAAACCTGATTTCCAGCACCTAAATACACAAAACTCATACATATTTAACCCATATAATTCCAGAAACCAAATCCCACATATACACATACATATTTCAAGATTTAACCTTCAAAACCCATCACTCTTACCTTTACTACCTTCAAGCACAAAGGAGAAGGAAGATGATGAAGAGCACAACTCCAGCAACCAATTCAAGTCCTTGAAGACGTTTCTGCAGCTCCAGAAATACACACACACACACACACACACTCACGATCTAGGTTTTGGATAAAAGAAGTGAAAGGGATAAGGCCACAATACATATATATATCCACTTCCCTTTTTAGATAAGACCCGAACTCGATAAATCCGAACCCGATTTCACTTTTTCACAATTAATATCCTTTTAACCCGTTTAACTCCACGAACCCAAGTATGTAATTAATCCACAAATATTATAACCCGGAGACACGCAACTCATAAACCCGACACGTTTAATCCACTACTCGGGATCTCATTGGCTCAACACAATAATAATTATTTAAATATCCACTAAAATAATTACACGCAATTATCTCGAAAATGGGATGTTACAAATCCTCCCCTCTTAAAAAGATTCCGTCCCCGGAATCTATCGCAAGCTATTCGCATTTGAACTCTGAATGGCACAATCATCACTGATACATATCTTCGCTTCACAATCAGGCAATCCACTAAAAACTCAGTTAAATCCTCTAACTCGCATACCGGCAACTGATAGATCCTCTATTAACAGAGCCTTCTCGTGGCGTCACCTCATAAGCCACCGGATCCACACATCATCTCAATCCATCGACCTTCACTCTCTTTCATCCCATACTCGCATAGCTCTGTATAGATCATCCACTAACACAACACATAAAGACATCTCCATCGAATCACTAAACGCAAGCTCATAAACATGATTAAACTCATAAATGGATTAAATCCACTCTCAATAGACTAATCCACTATCACAACAAAACCCTCAAGTCTTTTCACCACAACAGATAAACGCATCTCATAAAACGCAATATCATAGATATGGATAGCACACACAAGAATTTAAATCCACTATCAATATGATCAATTCACTAACATAGCACAATTCTTAACTCGAAAGCCCAGATCGCAATAAACCCAAATCTAGCACATTGACTCCACATATACACCCCAAACATAACGACCCCATTCAGCCCATACACACAATCCCGCCCCTCTGTCACTGAATTCCACAATCACAAATACAACAAGGCAATTGCACGCAACAGAACACATACACTTATCACAGTCATAGCCCAATAACCCGCCCCACAACTGACACACACTCAAAGCAAGCTCAGAAAGACATACCCGAAAACCATATCAGTAGCTGTAACATCCTCGGATTTAATTTATTGTATTTGAAGATTATTAAGTTTAAATTTGTAAATTAAGTTAAATTATTGATAATGATTATGTATTTGAATTTATGGAAGTTGGTTGCATATTATGGAAATTTAGAATTTTATTTATTAAGTGAAAATAATTATTTAAAGCATTAAGGATAATAAATAAAAGATAGAAATCTTTTATTTTATAAATCAGTAGTAAATGGGATCTGATGAGTTGAGGGACTAAAGATGTTAAAATAAGGAATTTTGAAATAAAAGACCAAAGGTCTTTCATTTCCAATCACCACTCTCTCTCACTAGAACTCTTTCTCTCTCGGCTCTCTCTCTCTAAAATATTCAAGATCATCAAAACTTGGATTCGAAGTCTGAAAATCTGGATTAAGGTTGTTTGGGAGGAACTAAAACATCTGCAAGAATCGATTTAAGGTAAACATTTCACTAATTCTTCGAAATTTATGGTTTTGGTTCGGATTTGTTAAAATCCGAAAATGAAATTTAAGGTTGCAAATGTTTATGCATGTATGATGTTATTGTGGGTTAGTTTAAATCTAGTATATAAGATGCTATGTACAAAATTTCAGCTTCTGATTCGCACTATAAGTATGATTTTCGAAGATTTGTGTGTGTTTTAGTGTGTGTGTTCGAAAAATGATGAAAAAGGTTGAAAAGGTTGTGATTTGGTGCATGAAAGAGGTTAATGATAGTGTTAAAGTGGTTGAAATTAAGTGTATTTTAGTTGGTATAATTTATTTCATGTATTGAATTAGTACCAAAAATGAAGGAATTAAATCTGGAAATTTTATAAACTTAGAACAAATTCGAATGGGGTTGGGGTCCGAATTCGGATCCGAGATGAACTCGGATCTGGTCCGAATTCGGATGGGCCCAGATTTCAGATTAGCAAAATAATTTCCAAGTAGTGATATTTCGGTTGAGGTCCGAATTCGGATATGGACCGAATTAAGATGTTGTCCGAATTTGACATGTGTCCGAACCTCTAGTGTACAAAACAGAAAATATTTACAAGTGTTTGAATTTCGGATGTGGTCCGAATTCGGTTGGGGACCGAATTCGGATATGGTCCGAACTTAGCTTGGGTCCGAAATTAAAGTGGACCGAATTTGGATTTATGTGGGATCCGAACTGGGGGTCCGAATTCGGGTGGGGTCCGAATTCGGACATGGATCCGAATTTGGGATCAAAAATGATAAAAACTTATAAAAATTAAGTTTTATGGAATGAAACAAGATATTAACATGATGTGTTGTTACAAATGACTTACAGGTCCCTTGTGGTGTTGTTTAACCCACAGTGGGGTACTTGGTTGATCCGGTTGAAATCCCGAGGAGAAATAAAATTTGATTAAAGATAATAACGCACCCACTGTGAGTACCTTTGATTTTTAACATGTCTGCATCTGCTTTATGTTTGCATTGCCTGCTGAGGCCTGTTGTTTCATGTTCGTTTGGCATTCTACTAACATGCGTTTATGTTGATGCACATTCATATTTGTTGCATGTCCGTTCATTTGTTGTGCATCCTTTTGATGGACCTGCGTGGTCGCATCTGTGCTCTGATGTTACTGTGCTATATGACCAAGAGTTTGACACCTCTGTGGTCAGGATAGACAGTAGGTCATCCCCGATGTAATGTCTGCCTCAGATGGTTGGTTGTTCTTATGCCGAGTGTCAACTCGAAGGAGCTGCGGCTCAGGTTTGCGTATCTGGGATACGTGTGGAGTATACGGTATGTGTTACCGCGGATACTCTGGGGGCATCATAAAGATTTGTAGAATGTGTGAAAATCATCTGGTATTCACTAAGCTTTAGCTTACCCTTTCAGTTGTTGAATTTTTACAGGAAAAGGGAAATCCGCTGCGGGACCGTCTAGCTAAGTTATCAGTTGAAGTGTTTGAAGATTTCCACTGTTTAGCTTGGTATTTGTTTTATGAAATCAATGTTGTAATAATTTGGGGATTATGTAATTCAGTTCAAGTTTATAGATTTAGATGTGTAACCTTTGTAGCACCGTAGAGTGTTAAATTCTGTTGTAATACTTTATTTATGTATTTTGCTTCCGCACTATTATTAAGCTATCAGATCATTATGTTATGTGTTTGTTGGTGATTAATCCTGGGTGAATGGTAATTGGTGGTTAATGTGGCAAGGGTGTCACAGCGTATGGTATCAGAGCAGTAGTTTGAGATTCAAGTGTCCGTGAGGTCTTGGTCTCAAACATTAAGTGTTGACATGTAGTGATACTAAGTAATGATCTGAACTAAGATAGGTTACGATCTAGTAATCATAAGAATATTGACTATCATACGGGACAATTGGGTGGTGTCTATAAATAAATGACATGTTACTAAATAAGTTATATGTTTCATATTTCAGAACATGTCTGGAGGAGGAATGACACCAGAAGAGACGAGAGAAATGATGCTAGCCATGATGGCTGAGCAAAATCGGATGATTCAGGACCAGTTTCGGGCTCGAGATGAGGCCGAAGCTAAACGAAGAGAAGATAAGAGAAAGAATAAGGAAAGAGAGGGAAACGATGACGAGCAAGGTGACAACACTGGGTCATCTAATAAGCCCAGGGGTTGTCGTTTCAAGGACTTTAAGGGAAATGGAGCCGTTGAATTTACTGGGTTGGGGGATGCTGTTACTGCACTGGAGTGGATAACAGCTACAGAAAGGACTTTCCGAATCAGCGATTGTGCTGAGAAGGATATGGTCCGATTCGCTACTGCCATGTTCACCAAAGACGCAATAATGTGGTGGAACTCGATGGTGAATGCGTTAACCTTGGAAAGAGTATCTGTTATGACATGGGCTGAGTTTACTGAAATCTTCACTCAACAATATTGCCCGGCCGATGAGCGCCGAAGACTTGAAGCAAAGTTCATGACGTTGGTACAGGGGACTAAGTCTGTGTCCCAGTATGCTGTAGAGTTTACGAGGCTGAGTTTGTTCGCGCCTCATCAAGTGGATACCGAGGAGAGGAAAGTGACCAGGTTTGAGGCTGGTCTTGATTTGGAGATTCGAAGGGTGATGAGTAATGTACGCTACCCCACGTTTGCTGGTTTACTGGAGGCCGCCAGGAATGTGGAACAGATCTTGGGTATGTCGGGATACGTGATGGGGTCCGCTGCCGCTTCAGTCAACCCAACTCAACCTTCACCACCGAAACGCCAACGCGAAGGAGGTTATTCTGGTTCTTCACGATCATCGCAGTACTCGCCGCAACAATCCTTCCGTCGACAGTCTAGTTCTTCCGGTCGCGCACGTGCTTACTCTATCAACACCGAACCGCAGTATTGTAACAAGTGTCATCTGGAACACTTCGGTAAGTGCACCAACGGGCGTGCGTGTTTTTGCTGCGGAGAGTTGGGCCACTTTCAAAATGAATGCCCACGGAGATCTGATGCTTGCCATAAGTGTGGAGTATGGGGGCACTATAGTCGGAATTGTCGAAAGAATGCTCCAGCAGTTGCTGCTCCAACATCAACACGATCTTCAGGAGGTTCAAGCGGCGGTTCAGTTAACCGAGGTCGGGGTCAGTCGCAAAGGGCACCGGCTCGTGCCTTTCAAATCACTGCAGAAGAGGCTAGGGAAAACCCGGAGGTGGTCACGGGTATGTTTATTGTAAACTCTTTGCCTGCAAGAGTATTATTTGACTCGGGTGCCAATAGGTCGTTTGTATCTACTATGTTTGCACAACAACTTGCCATGCCATTGTCTAAGCTATCTGCTGTACTAGATATTGAAACTGCTAGTAATACTCTAGTTAAAGTAGATCATGTATACCGAAACTGCACTTTAGTGATTGAAGATGTAGTCTTCAATTTGGACTTGATTCCGATCGAATTTAGTGAATTTGATGTGATTATCGGGATGGATTGGTTGATAGAGAATGAAGCCCATATAGTGTGTAAGAAGCGTATGATCAAGATAACTACCCCGGAGGGGCGTGAGATCTGTATTTATGGGGATAGGAGAAGTGGGGATCTGTGTTTGTTGACTGTTGCAAAAGCTCGAAAGCTTGTTGCAAAGGGATGTGACGCCTACCTGGCATATGCTATAGATGCCAAGGCTGAGAAGAAGACGCTGGCCGATGTGCCTGTTGTTTCACAATTCCCGGATGTGTTTCCGGAAGACTTGTCTGGCGTGCCGCCTGAGAGACAAGTGGAATTTAGAATCGATCTGATCCCTGAAGCTGCACCGGTAGCTCGTTCTCCTTATCGCCTTGCCCCAACCGAGATGAAAGAGATGATGACACAACTCCAGGAGTTGTTAGACAAGGGTTTTATTCGACCAAGTTCATCGCCGTGGGGAGCTCCGGTGTTATTTGTTAAGAAGAAAGATGGCACCATGAGGATGTGCATCGATTACCGGGAGCTGAATAAATTGACGATCAAGAACAAGTATCCGCTGCCACGGATAGATGACTTGTTTGACCAGTTACATGGAGCTTGTGTGTTTTCTAAGATTGACTTGAGGTCGGGATATCATCAGTTAAAAGTTAGAGAGGAAGATGTGCCTAAAACAGCTTTTAGGACACGTTACGGGCATTACGAGTTCTTGGTTATGCCTTTCGGGTTAACCAATGCCCCGGCTGTCTTTATGGATTTGATGAACCGAGTTTGCAGACCGATGTTGGACAAGTCGGTAATTGTTTTTATAGATGACATTTTGGTGTATTCAAAGTCTGAAGCCGAACACGCTGGTCATCTAAAAGAGTTATTGGAATTGTTAAGAAAGGAAAGGTTGTATGCCAAGTTCTCAAAATGTGAGTTTTGGCTGCAACAGATTCAATTTTTAGGGCATGTGATATCGGGGGCCGAAATTTCTGTAGATCCGGCTAAGGTAGAAGCGGTAAGAAATTGGGAACCGCCTCGCTCAGCTACGGAAGTCAGAAGTTTCCTTGGGCTGGCAGGCTATTATAGGAGATTCATTAAGGACTTTTCAAAGATTGCAGTCCCTTTAACGATGTTAACAAAGAAGAATGCACCGTTTGTATGGGAAACTGTGCAGCAGGAGGCGTTTGATATTTTGAAAAAGACGTTAAGTGAAGCACCGATACTTGCCCTACCAGAGGGTAATGAGGACTTAGTGGTATACACGGATGCTTCTAAGTTGGGACTTGGCGCTGTACTGATGAAGCGTGGGAAGGTAATTGCTTATGCTTCAAGGCAGTTGAAGCAGCATGAGAAGAACTACTCAACTCATGATCTTGAGTTGACTGCGGTAACATTCGCTTTGAAGTTATGGAGGCATTATCTTTACGGGACTAAGTGTCAGTTATACACTGACCATAAGAGTTTAAAATACATATTTAGTCAGAAGGAGCTCAATATGAGGCAGAGACGTTCGATGGAACTTATAAAGGATTACGATTGTGAAATCCTTTATCATCCTGGGAAGGCTAATGTGGTAGCCGATGCTTTGAGTCGCAAAGCATATGCCAAGGATTGCTGTTACACGTTAACATCTACTATGTTAACATCCACTATTATTGATGATGTCAAGGCCGCTCAAGAGGAAGCCTTGAAAGACGAGAATGTTGGTGCTGAGGATATAAGGGCACAGATTAAGAATATGGAAACGAGCGAATCGGGTCTGAAAGGAGTTTACGGAAGAATCTGGGTGCCAAAGTATGGAGGCATGAGAAATGTGATAATAGAAGAAGCTCATCAGTCAAAGTTTTCTGTACATCCCGGGAGCACAAAGATGTAAAACGAGCTGAAAGCAGACTTCTGGTGGCCCGGATTAAAGAAAGATATCGGACAGTACGTGGAGAGATGCCGAACTTGTCGGTTAGTGAAAGCCGAACACCAGCAACCATACGGTAGTTTGCAACCGCTTCCCGTTCCGGAATGGAAGTGGGAACACATAACGATGGATTTTGTTACAAAGTTGCCGAAGACTAGGCGTCAACACGATACAGTTTGGGTGATAGTCGATAGGTTAACTAAGTCCGCACACTTTATTCCGATTCGGGAAGGATATTCTCTGGAAAGGTTAGCACAGATCTATGTGGCTGAGATAGTTTCTAGACACGGGGTGCCAAAGTCTATTGTATCGGACCGGGATAGCCGATTTACTTCCAACTTTTGGTCGGCATTACAAGAAGGGTTAGGATCGAGGATTGCTATGAGTACGGCTTACCGACCGCAAACCGATGGTCAAAGTGAAAGGACCATCCTAACACTCGAAGATATGATGCGGTCGTGTGTGTTAGACCTTGGTGGCAATTGGGACGATCATTTGCCACTGATCGAGTTTTCATATAACAACAGTTACCACGCGACGATCAAGAAAGCGCCGTTTGAGGCATTGTATGGGAGAAGATGTAGGACTCCTACATGTTGGAGGGAAACCGGTGAAACGCCGATTGCTGGGCCGGCATTACTACAAGAAACGAATGAAAAGATTCAGTTGGTGAGACAGAATATGAAGGCGGCCAGGATCGCCAGAAAAGTTATTACGACAGGAGGCACAAGCCAATCAGTTTCGATATAATTGGGTTTATTTGAAGGTGTCACCTATGAGGGGTGTTACACGTTTTGTAAAAAGAGGAAAGCTGGCTCCGAGATTTGTTGGGCCATTTAAGATAATAGAAAAAGTTGGAAACCAGTCATATCGTCTAGAATTGCCTGAAGAGATGTCGGGCATACACCCGGTGTTCCATGTGGGGAACCTTAGAAAGTCGTTTACAACCGAAAACGAGGATTGGGCTGATCACACCGAGCTAAAGATTGACGAAAGGCTCCGGTATGTTGAAGAGCCGGAGTGTGTGTTAGATGCGAAAGTAAAGAAGTTGAGAAGCAAAGAAATTGAGATGGTGCTTGTACGTTGGAAGCATCACAAAGGAGCGAATCATACTTGGGAGCCTAGGTCAGAGATGTTGAAGAAATATCCGAAACTGTTCGAATCCGAGTAACTTCGAGGACGAAGTTGAGCGTGGTGGAGCCCATTCTGTAACATCCTCGGATCTAATTTATTGTATTTGAAGATTATTAAGTTTAAATTTGTAAATTAAGTTAAATTATCGATAATGATTATGTATTTGAATTTATGGAAGTTGATTGCATATGATGGAAATTTAGAAATTTTATTTAAGTGAAAATAATTATTTAAGTATTAAGGATAATAAATAAAAGATGGAAATCTTTTATAAATCAGTATTAGATGGGATCTGATGAGTTGACGGACTAAAGGTGTTAAAAGGAAAATTTTTGAAATAAAAGACCAAAGGTCTTTCATTTCCAAACATTACACTCTCTCACTAGAAATCTCTCTCTCATCTCTCGGCTCTCTCACTCTCTCTCTAAGATCAAGATCATCAAAAGCTTGGATTTGGAAGCTGAAAATCTGGATTAAGGTTGTTTGGGAGGAACTAAAACATCTGCAAGAATCGATTTAAGGTAAACATTTCACTAATTCTTCGAAATTGATGGTTTTGGTTCGGATTTGTTAAAATCCGAAAATGAGATTTAAGGTTGCAAATGTTTATGCATGTATGATGTTATTGTGGGTTAGTTTAAATCTAGTATATAAGATGCTATGTACAAAATTTCAGCTTCTGATTCGCACTATAAGTATGATTTTCGAAGATTTGTGTGTGTTTTAGTGTGTGTGTTCGAAAAATGATGAAAAAGGTTGAAAAGGTTGTGATTTGGTGCATGAAAGAGGTTAATGATAGTGTTAAAGTGGTTGAAATTAAGTGTATTTTAGTTGGTATAATTTATTTCATGTATTGAATTAGTACCAAAAATGAAGGAATTAAATCTGGAAATTTTATAAACTTAGAACAAATTCGAATGGGGTTGGGGTCCGAATTCGGATCCGAGATGAACTCGGATCTGGTTCGAATTCGGATGGGCCCAGATTTCAGATTAGCAAAATAATTTCCAAGTAGTGATATTTCGGTTGAGGTCCGAATTCGGATATGGACCGAATTAAGATGTTGTCCGAATTTGACATGTGTCCGAACCTCTAGTGTACAAAACAGAAAATATTTACAAGTGTTTGAATTTCGGATGTGGTCCGAATTCGGTTGGGGACCGAATTCGGATATGGTCCGAACTTAGCTTGGGTCCGAAATTAAAGTGGACCGAATTTGGATTTATGTGGGATCCGAACTGGGGGTCCGAATTCGGGTGGGGTCCGAATTCGGACATGGATCCGAATTTGGGATCAAAAATGATAAAAACTTATAAAAATTAAGTTTTATGGAATGAAACAAGATATTAACATGATGTGTTGTTACAAATGACTTACAGGTCCCTTGTGGTGTTGTTTAACCCACAGTGGGGTACTTGGTTGATCCGGTTGAAATCCCGAGGAGAAATAAAATTTGATTAAAGATAATAACGCACCCACTGTGAGTACCTTTGATTTTAACATTGCTGCATCTGCATTATGTTTGCATTGCCTGCTGAGGCATGTTGTTTCATGTTCGTTTGGCATTCTACTAACATGCGTTTATGTTGATGCACATTCATATTTGTTGCATGTCCGTTCATTTGTTGTGCATCCTTTTGATGGACCTGCGTGGTCGCATCTGTGCTCTGATGTTACTGTGCTATATGACCAAGAGTTTGACACCTCTGTGGTCAGGATAGACAGTAGGTCATCCCCGATGTAATGTCTGCCTCAGATGGTTGGTTGTTCTTATGCCGGGTGTCAGCTCGAAGGAGCTGCGGCTCAGGTTTGCGTATCTGGGATACGTGTGGAGTATACGGTATGTGTTACCGCGGATACTCTGGGGGCATCATAAAGATTTGTAGAATGTGTGAAAATCATCTGGTATTCACTAAGCTTTAGCTTACCCCTTCAGTTGTTGAATTTTTACAGGAAAAGGGAAATCCGCTGCGGGACCGTCTAGCTAGGACGTTTATTGAAGTGTTTGAAGATTTCCACTGTTTAGCTTGGTATTTGTTTTATGAAATCAATGTTGTAATAATTTGGGGATTATGTAATTCAGTTCAAGTTTATAGATTTAGATGTGTAACCTTTGTAGCACCGTAGAGTGTTAAATTCTGTTGTAATACTTTATTTATGTATTTTGCTTCCGCACTATTATTTAGCTATCAGATCATTATGTTATGTGTTTGTTGGTGATTAATCCTGGGTAAATGGTAATTGGTGGTTAATGTGACAAGGGTGTCACAGTAGCATCTCGAGCTCCTTCTGCAGTCGCCTGAAAGACCCGGCCCCTTGCTCTAGTATCATGAGGACTGGATGACGACGGCTCTGCTCTGGCCCCACTAGAACTCGCACCCTGCACCGCTAGTCCCGGCTCTGGACAGTCTCGTACTCTGTGCCCCGGTCTCCCACAACGGAAGCATAATGGCTCTGGAACAGTACACATGACGGCAGCGTTCCCCCGCTGACCGCATCGATAACACCTGGGCACACACGGCCCACTATGGCGACGGTGGCATCTCAGGCACTCCCAATCTCCACCCGAACTGTCTCCCCTATCGCCTCCATCTCGAGGCCTCTGCCCTACGCTGCTCTGACTCTGCCCTGTATATCTCGAACTCTGACTCTGACTCTGACTATCTGATCGCTGGCTCCGCCCCGGTCCACTCGACCTCCGCACCCTATCCCTGTCTCTGTCTCTATCTCGATCTCGTCTGTCTCTTGAACTCTGTCCCGAACGCCGCTCTCTGGAATCGTCTCTGGCATGCCTCCGATCTCTCGAGGACCGCTTAGGAGTCCTCGCACGCCGACTCTGAGAAGATGGCTCCTCCCTCTGCTTGGCTATCTCCCGCTCCCTTATGCGGGCCATCTCTAATGCTCTAGCAAAAGTAGAAGTCACGTGCATCCCGACGAACTCTCTGATATCCGCTCGCAGTCCATCAACAAATGCATCAACCTTCGGCTGCTCGGTGACAATGTGCTGAGTCGCAAACTGGGACTACTCATTAAACCGATCCGCATACTGCTGCACCGTCATCTCTCCCTGCTGTAGATGAAGGAATCGCCGCTCCATCTCCCGCCTCTCGTCTCTAGGAATGTACTGCAGCTCAAACACGGCTCTAAACTGATCCCACGTCATCGCATAAGCTGCAGAAGATGTCATCGCTGACTCTATAGACTGCCACCACTGTGACGCCCCTCCCCTCAACAGATAGGTTGCATAACCGACCATATCTCTCGGCTCCACGTCCGCAACTCGAAAAGCGGCCTCCACCTCACGCTCCCATGCCATAGCCATCCCTGGCTCACCCTCACCTCTGAACTGGGGTGGATCTCCAGTCATAAAGTCCTTAAAGGACCCACCCCTCCTCGAAGCAGACGACGAAGCACCAGCCCCAGACTCTGTCTCAGTAGACCGAATAACTGGCCCCACATTCTGACCTTGTTCCCTCTCCTGCTCTTTCTGCTGTCGGTAAAACTCGGTTAATACCCCCAGAAGCTCTGACTTGCGAATGAACTCGTCCCCTGCCGGCTTGCCCGCGCCGGATCCCTCGCCCTGATCTGCCATAACTATCTGCACAAACCAAAACAGTTGAGAATCACAGATAAATAACCCAGCGTTATACACTTGAGCCAGGTTAGTTAAGTCCACTAATATCAATCTCAACTGATCCCCCATGGATCGAAACAAGGTTTAGGTTAAGCATCCACTAATGATACTCAGACTTCAAACCACAAGCTCTGATACCATCCTGTAACACCCTACCCGAACCCAGAAATGCCACGTCAATACAATACACAGGTGGCAATA